>VZUI01060895.1:0-62461 GCA_013401135.1 Cettia cetti
TTTTATTTTATTTTATTTTATTTTATTTTATTTTATTTTATTTTATTTTATTTTATTTTATTTTATTTTATTTTCAGCTTCAGTCACACATTGTCGAGTCTGGGAATAGTTGATTCTGAATTTATAACTTATCCTTACAATTCTGAACTTTGGACATTCACATATTTTTTGGAGTGGAAAGCTGGCATAGAAGAAAACAATCTCCTGAAAGAAATGTCTGGACTTGAAATCTGTTCTAAAACTGGATCAGTTTAGCATTGGCAAGTGGCCATTGGTAATCAATCTTCTGACAAAACAGTGATAGAGTGGCTCCTTTGCTCGGTTAAATAACTCAAGCCAAGGTTTGGGATCAGTCCTTGCTGCATAAGTATCAATCTGTAAATAGAATTGTCCACATTTCTACAAGGAGTTATTTTGAAAAATACAGTGTTGTCTGCAGATCTAAACAGAGTCTGAGGGGAAGGGCAGAATTTACATTTCAGCTGACCTTAAGGAAAGAATGTATGTCACACAGGATACAGATAGCTTAATGCTTCAGAAAAGCACTTGCTAAGGATGCACTTTCTGATGAAAGATTGTCATGGAGTACAAATAGAGACAGCTAGATGCCCCAAAGCATGTATTCTTCACTGATATAATTTCAGCATAGTGAGGTAAACACTTTGCTAATGTAATGCTTAGATGTGTCCTCTGTCATAATAGAGTACAAAATCCTAAACTCTTGTGCTGAACTGTGGAGGCTGTTATTATTACATTTTAATGTATTTTAGAAAAAAACCTCAATGATCCAAGAGAAACTGTAATATGCTAAACAACTGTTTTTCAAAAGCAGTACTTAATAAAAGTGGTTTCCATACAAACTCAAATCCACACGAACCCACAAGGTTTTTAGTGACATTATGACTGACATATAATAGCAATAATAATAGTTCCTGTATCATCCTTTAGCATGCTGTACATGTTTTGATTTCCTGATACTGTTTTTCAGAATAAAACCTGGAATGTATTTCTTCATTTCAGAAATGAAGGAATACTCTTTGTACCACCTTCTTGAATTTCTGCAAATTTATTCTTATTATTCACAGAAAATTTACTTATAAAGAAGTATAGACAAAAAAGTTTGGGATTAATTTGTACTAGCAAGGAATCTTCTTGCTGCCGTTTCCAGCTTTAATCCAGGCCTGGCCAGGCCAGTAGTGAAAATCTTTTAGAACTGGTTAGAAAATATCTTTTAGAACTGATAAGACAACATCAGATGTGCTGATAAGAAACTGGACACATTGGATCATGGAACCATGACCACCCTGCAGTGAGGGTGACCTTTATAATCTCCTGCTACCTATCTGAGCTGGGGTCACTTGACAACATCTCAGTATTTGGTTCCTACTCTAAATGATGGATAACTCCTGATATCTAGGTTGTACTCGGTAAGCTGGCAATCCCTCTTCCATAATCTGCATGATATCACAATTTACAACCTTGTTAGCAGCCTAATTTCTAGTCCATATACAAGTAGAATCTCGATCATTTGCTTCTGTATTTCCACTCACCTGGACTTTAATTTCTTTAAGTATTCCTTTTTCCTTCTTGGATAAGATATAGTGTTGTGTTACTGTGCTGTTTTTTTGATGTGCCCAAGACAGGCAGGAGTGAGAAAGCCCTTGAAGGATATCCACTCTGCTAGGAGAGGATGGACTAATCCATCTTTAGTGTTGGCAGCTGCTCTGGAATTTGATCTTCTGGCCCAGTCAAGCCTCTTGCAAGAGTAAATGTCCCCATCTTGCCTGTCTACAATTTCTTTTCTCTTCCCTTACCTTATGTATGCAGATGGCTCTATGTGGGGTAGGTATCTACATTACTGACACATTTATTAATAAGTGTGTAGTGTGGTTTTCCTCAGTGTTGTGTTTAAGGAACGCACAAGGATTGCTTGTATGTCTGTCCTTCCACAGCGGTGTAGAAAGCGCTATGTTGTTCTTCAAATAATGGACCTTGCACAACTTGCAAAGCAGTCATTTAACAGAATTGGCTCTCAAATATAATTTTGAAGTCCTTGTCTCCTAATGGGGTAGATTTCCTTTGAGACTTCCCCCTAAAGATAAATCCTTTGCTTTGTCAGTGTGACAGACCCATTTAATAATGTGTCACTGGAAATAAACATCATGTATTTTATTGGTGTTTCTACTCATTGAACTGTGGAGGGAGGTGAGGTCAGACATTAAATATGCAAGGCAACAATTGACAATATAATGTACAGCATTTCCTTGGTGTCCAGCCAAGGATTTGCAATGCTTTTAAAATGGTAAAGTACATAGCAAATATTTGATGTGCCAAACCACAGAAAATGGTTGATGATGCTTATGGAGAGGAAGATACTGTGTAAGTAGTCCCTGTAGTGCATTTACTATGCTGTAGTGTATTTATTATACTGTACTGTATTTACTATACATTTTGCACATGCTATTTATTATTCTGCTTGTTTGTAGTCTTTTTTTTTTTTCCCATAGTATATTATCATGAACACAGACCAATTGGGAGAATTTTATTTATTGTGCAATAGGAATTGTGCTTCTTGCCATATCCTTCCATAAAATCATTTTCAGAATGGACAATGCTGAAGCATTTTATTACCGTATAGAAGAGTGTACTGGAAGCAAAATTAGATGTAACAATATCAAAAACCCCCAAACAACCCAAACAGAAAACCAAGACTAAACACAAAGAGAATAGTAGTCTTCAGGGAAAGGGAAAAACATCATGGAAAGCTGAGGTTTTAAACATATTTTATTCTCCATAAATTAGCTTCCTTATTTCTCCATTCATTTTTCACCTCATCCCATCCCATCCCATCCCATCCCATCCCATCCCATCCCATCCCATCCCATCCCATCCCATCCCATCCCATCCCATCCATCCCATCCCCACATTTCCTTTGTATTGACTTTTCTCATGCTGACATGTCTATAATTCAGTCTTCTGCTGCAATGGAGACGTGATCTGGCTGGTTGTGAACTCACCAACTCACTTGCCATGAGCAATGCAACTGCCAGAACCCAGCATATGCTGGACACCCTGAAGGTGGGAATGCAGCTGCTGTGCTTCTAATAATGTCTGCACTGGATGCTGCATCCCAGTGGTGTGAAAGCATCTGAAAGCTTCCAGAGGGCTGCCAGAGTCCTTTGTTGTCCAAATTTGTCAGATCCTTGGGACAATAGGTGACTTGGCATTTGTTTAGTCTGTGGCCAGACACCCTGGAGCAGGACTGAGTGCTTGCCATATAAATATGATCCTCCATTTAAAAACTCTGTAAGAAATCCTGAATTTCCTTTTTCCCCTCTATTTTATCCTGAATGATCCCTTGAGTTCTGATCTGTTTTCACTTGCACTGGTAGACCTAAGAAAATCAGTTGAATTCTTATACAGGCTAGATAATGTGTTTTTAATGTTATCCTCAAAACCAATTGAAACAAAAAAAGAAGTTTTTCTGGTGTTGTCTGATTTGAATTATTAGAGAAATATCTAAGGTCTGCATGTGGGTTAGTTTTCAGTACAAAAATGTCTACAGAACTGAGACTTTTGTTCTTCAAGTTCTTAGGCAATTTCTTCCCTTTAAGCTTGTGAGTGTCCCATTTGAAGGTGGAACTCTTACTTGCTTAATGTTAAACAAGTGTGTAAGGGTTTGTCAGGCTGAAGCCTGCAACTTCCTTCTCCTCTATGGTTTACTCTGTGTGTTTGCTAGGCAACTTTAGGCAATGAACCTTTATTCTGTTTACATCAGCTGTGGAACCTTTTCCCTGTGTTTGTGGAAATCCACATTTGACATTTTTGGAGACGCCTGAGCTAAGTTCAAACCTCAGTGTTTGGATATAGGGTGATGGTAGACACGGGTCTTGTCAGTTCCCCAGTTTTGTTATTTTTTAAAATTTATTTCATTACATATTGGCTTATATAATGAAAACAAAACTTTCATTAGTCCAGTTTGGGAAGGACTTTGGTTGAAGATGGGAAAGAGAAGGCATGGGGAGGCAAGATCATGGGGAGGAAGGCAGGGAAAGTTGAGGGACGACAACCAACCAATGGTGCTACAGCCAGTGAGGCCAAGAAGCCTGGAAGCAGCATTTCAGAGAGTCTTAAAGGGCTGGGTCCCTCCAGCTCCTTTGGAGTAGTGGACTGGTGATGCAGATGTGTTTCTGAGTCTGGCCTGCAGTTACCTTTCTGCCTGTGCATGAGGCACCCCAAGCAAGGGGCTTTGGAAGCCTGAGAACCCTAGAGTTGTAGCTTTAAAGGCTCCTTTCCTCTCATGCTTGCAAATCCCCAGTGGTCAGAAGAGGATACCTGGTCCCTGATGTAGCTGGGCTCCTCTGTTTTTCAGAGAGAGGGAATAAGAGAGCTAGAAGGATCAAACTGAATGGAACATAGTAGTACCTTCAAGACTGCATTTTAGATTAAGTTAAAATTATTTCATTTTGATACTAAGTTTTTTTATAGATTTGGTGGCACCATGGGACTTATCAATGGACAGCCAGGGGTGAGGAAAGCCTGCGCATATTTATCTTTGCAAAAGATGTATTTCACAAGTCAGAACTGAAATACTGAGTAATTACAATACCTGGATCTTAGCCAGACAGTCTTGGAAAGAGTGGCTGACCACTCACATCTGTTCTGTGCCTTCTCTACAAGACCTCTTCTCAGGTTAGGAGAAGTAATGAACTTAAACCAAAATGGATTATTTATGGTGATATGCAGAGCATCAACGGAAAGTAGGTTGAAGTATTCCTGAGCCTAGAAAGATAGAGAAACTAAACTGTAGGTGAAGTCTCTCTCTCTGAAGATGAAGGGCAAGATTCTCACTTGATGTACATCCCTGCAACTTGGCATCACTGAAGTTATGTTGACTTACACAAGCTGAAAAATCTGGAAGGGAACAGTGCACTTTTTGTTTAATTTTTATGTGACCGTCACACAATCTGTCACATTCAGTTGGGGAGTAATAACATTTGGTAGATGTTTAGTCTTGATTTTTTTCCTGAAATGGGAAGTGAATTAAATGAAGACAGAATAAGGCATTTTTATTATTTGAGCTAGCTGAACAGTCTGAAAAATATAAAATAAAAAATATCAAATAAGTATTTGACATCACAGCAAAAAACAGTTAAATGAATTATGTCTTATAAGAATTGTTAATAAGAATTTAGAGAAATCAGTTGTGCTGGACATGACTAGATTTACAAAGAGTTGGCTGAATGAATGAAACTGTCTGGCTAATCCATCTCTTTCACAGCATATGTTATATGGCCCCTGCCTGTTGCACCTTTATCATCCACTGGCATCACTCAGTGATGAATGTCATCAGAGGACCCAAGGTTCAAGGATTATCAATTTTGTTTTAGGGACTGGAATGAAATTTGCCCTGGTGTCTGTCCCTACCTGCTGAGCTCATGTTGCTGCAGTGGTGGAAATCGTGTGTGAGTCCCCTTTACAAGTGGCTTGCCCTGAAGGGAGGGTGGTGCAGTGGTGCTTACTCAGGGACACAGGCACTGTGCCAAAGCAGCAGAAATGATTTATGGACTAAGGTCCCTGCTCACCCAAAGGAACAAGTGATTGTAAGGGGCTGCTTTCTGTTTCTGCCTAAGCCTGTTGTAAAAGGTGGGAGGGATGAATAGGCAGTGCCAAACTGTTCTCTGTCTCCTGTGCAGGCAATGTTTGACTGTAAACAGTACTGAAGACCTGAGAGACTTCTTGTCCATCATTGGACAAGCATCAGTTTTGACACAGACCAGGAAATGACTGGTGCAGCAAAAGTTATGGAGCTAGTAATTTCCCCATTTCATTGAATTGAAACTCTGGGACTTCTCATTTGGGTCTTGTTCTGCTGCTGGGGATTACATATATTAAATTACTATTATTCCAGCCTGACCCTAGGTTACAGTCCAACCTCTATTATCTTTAAAAAGCCAGTTTTTTTTTTTTTTAGGGTGCTGTAGTTTAATATGGGAAAAATATTCCTAATGTATTACTCCCAAGGCTACCAGCCAAGTTGTGCAAACCACCCTTGCAATCATTGGCTTTTTCATTTTGTCATTTCTAATAATGATATTGTGCATCCAAAATCGTAAAAGAATACAAGCATGTGATGTTTTCAGTAAGGCATGTGTTAAAAATCCCTAAACCTGATCTGGGAAAGTATCAGTGGATTTGAAAAAACTGAAAAAGCCAGTCCTACCTCCCAGGCAGCATGGCTAGGACAAAGAGCTGGGGAGTCCAGGAACAGACCACCTTGCTACTAAGCAAGGCAGGTGGGGCAGGGTAATGGAGAACCAGCCACCAACCAGCCTTTGACATCAGGAGATTCTCAGTTTGAAACAAATCTACCCTCTGTGAGCATGAGGTCAACCCAGTGTGAACTATAGTGGGAGAGAAAATGCTGATGAGCACAAATCCCTTTTCTTCAGCACAGGGAACTGATGTTAGAAGAATAAGGAGATTTTCTTGCAAGCTGCTTCTTAAATAAGATGGAGGAGAAATGTTCTTCCCTGGCTTCTCCTGATGGGTGAGAAAAATTTGAGTGTGCACTTAATTTGACCTACAAACTACATGTGGAATGTGTATTCTCTTGTGCAAGTGTGGAAGGCAATTAAATGTTATGCCCTTTACCAAGAGAGGCAGTTCATCTAGGCTGAAAGTTTCTTCGTGTAATATAGCAGCTGAAGTGAATGAATATTATGTGGGTTGTGCTGGTACACACAACCAAAGTAGTAGTAGTACACCAAATGTTGCTCACATAGCTTTAGAGGTGTTCAGTCTAATTCAGTGGCTGCCCAACAGGTTTAGTGCCAGAGACCTATATAAGAATATCCTGCTCTTGGACACATAGTTCCTGAAAACATAAATCCCTGTGTGTGGTTACTGCACGACCAGCATCTGACTCATTGCTTCGCAAAGCACTTTTAGTTGCTTGGGAAACACGAGGATATGCACTATACAAAGCCTGTAACTGCAGTACTCCTGTAGCAGTCTATGAGCTTGGAGCTGTCAAGAAAACTTTGTTCTCTGTTACCCACACCACAGCCACTAGGAACTTCATGTGATGAGCCAAACAGAACCCTGTACCTCCAGGCGCTCTGAATCCATCCCCTTGGTGTTCCAGCTGATGGGGAGCTCTCAAGAGGTGTTAGTAGCACAGTCCACATCTATCGAACAGTTTTCTTTCCATGCAGCAGGGGGTAGTAAAATACTCAGAGACTACATGTGCAGGAAAAGAGCATCAAATAGTAGAGCAACTGAATGGAAAACAAACAAAAAGTCTATTTTTAAACTGAGCTAAATCCATATTATTTTCAATAGGGAACCTTTTGAGTCCTTGTAAAACAAGTTCCTTAAGGGTTTGAATGATGCTATTTAAACGTGTAATGACTTGGCCTGTTAAAAACCCAACATATTGATTGCTGTACTTTGAGGATGAAAGTATTAAACATTTTAATCGTGCTGTGCATGTTTAGGATGCAAACAAAAGTCCTCATTGTGAACCTGCCAATTAAAGTAGCTGCCAATAAGGAAAGGAGACATGCCTGTGGCTTTCTTTGGGTTAGCTGAGGTCATGGCTACAACTAATGCAAAGGTTCTTAAAGAAGTTTGGCATCTGAACACATGAAAATCCCAAGCAATACTCCACTCTTTCTATTAAAAATTTTGGAGCTGTTTTGGACTGACAACAATGTTTACAGAACAAGATTAAGACTTTTTTTCCCCTTACGTTATTAAGAAATATATAACACTTAAGAATGCAAAGGACAGCCTGAGATATTAGTGCTAGAAACCCAGATACAGGACTGCTCTTGAGCTTTGGAGTACTGTATTGTGGTCATCATATATCTCCAACAGGGAGTTCATAAACCATCCAGGAAACCCAGGGGAAGCTGGTGGGCATAGTTATGTGCTTCTAGTCAAGGGATGGTTTAGAACTTCACTGTTCCTCTGCTTAGAGCTTTGAAGTAACAATTTAATTTCTATTCAGTCATTGCCTCCCTATTTCTATGGCACCATTTAGCAGTACACAGAGTAATGTCACATTTCACTTCCAAACAGTGCAGAAAAAAAAATCAAACTTCTCATTTCCTTAAGGATTTTATAGAAATGCATAACCTGTGAAGTTGGTTCCTAGTCACATTCTTACACCAATTTAGCCTGATAAGATCTAACACCCAGCACACTTATTCCAGTGTATGTTAAGTGCAATTTGAATGACTAACACCCAAGGTACACTGGTATAGAGAGCTGTGAAGAGCTGAGTCTGGCTCAGTGTTTGCTATTGCAAGAGGAAAACTGTACTTAAATCCATGTACAACCTGGGATGTGTTTATTTCACATTTCTGCAAAGGTTTTAAAATTTACATCTAAATTTTTGTCTGTATTTTTGTCTCACCTGATGTATGAGGAAGACATAGAAGTATTTTGGTGAGTGTATGCTGAATTTGTGTTATATAATTATTTGACTTTTATTGGTGACTATTAGTAATGATTCTGAAGAAAGTTAAAAAAACAACCTGTAAGCCAAATCTACTTTATTTTCAAGAATCTCCAGCTATCACTCACATATTCTTGCCAAATGTGTCATTTCTCTTAGCAACAGTTTAGATGTCTTTAACAAGTATTTTTAACCTGTAAAAGAAAGTCATGGAGCTCACTTCTGAAATCTGAAGTTCTGTGCAGATACCTGAGGGCTGGATTCAGTGATAAATTGTTCCTCCTCCTGACAAGACCATGGAAGCTTTTCTTGCAGCAAATGCTTAGTAATTCAGTGAAAGCGGTTTGGATGGATTTTAGTCTTTCCAGTTGAATCTGGCTTTACTTTTTTTCTAGAATTATAAATTATTGTATGTGTAATAAAACATGTTCACCTCCTGAGAAAAATGTTGATTCTACAGAGAAAGAGGCTGATTCAAAGATAACATTGGTTGTAGATATATTTTTCTGTAATTTATCCACACTTTAAATTATCACCTAGGTTATCTTGGAGTAATGGCATCTTGGTAGCCATGGTTTTTACATAAAATGTCAAAAATTTTGCTTGCAGTTTTCTGTGAAGACAATTTGTAGTGCAGTCTTTAATGCTCTTTTAGAACTGTTTAAAACCAGATATTTCTGGAATGACAGATGCTAGCATTGGAGATAGTTAGCTGGTATTATCCAGTCAAAGTAAAAAACTGTCCAGTCTTTTGCAGCCACCTTGTCAATAGTTTTTGTCATCCCTGTGGGTTATATAATGCAGAGTGATGTGGCAACAGCTGAATCTGGTTGAATGTGTGCCAGAACCACAAATATGTTGCTGGATATAATGTACCTTTTTTTTCCATCTAATGAGCAAAAGCACAGATGATACACAGGGGTTCTCACATCCCACTCTATCTCTCATTCCCATCTTTGGATTGCCTACCAAGTGCTCCAAGTGCAAACTAACCTCTGAATTTGATATACCAGATGCTGCTATCTTATTTAAACTGTGTCTTTTTAAGACAAATTAATACTTAACAATATCATTTAAACAAACTCTTTACTCTTAACATTTATCTAATCAGGTGGGTCCAGCATACCTGCAATGAAATCACATCTTAGTGTCTCCTTTTAAACCTTCTACAGCATCCTGTCCTCTTCAAGGCCCTCTTTCAGACGCAGATTTCATGAGGGAAGGATTATCTTTATTTATTACTGGTTCAGTGCTAAACACTCTTTCACTCTTTTAAGGTTAGGTATAAACTTCTGACAGTGTACTCACCTGACTCAGTGCCTTATTATTGCTCTGTAACTGTTTTTTGATCTTTTGAAGGAGTCTTTTTAATACCACTGCAGTTTAATTCACCAATTATTGAACTTTATTCTGGATTAATAATTTTCTAACAGTAGGTTTGGATTGAAATTTAAAACAAGCTCTCAAAAGGTCATCTTGTAATGAGATACTTGCATGGCCATCAAGAATGAAAAAGGGAATGGATATGTCCACTTGTTCCAGAAGGCTCCTGTGTACAGGTAAGCTATAGGTTAGATTTGAAATTTAAAAAAAAAAAAAAAGGGAAAAAGCTTGAGAACATGTTTTTGTGTCAGATCCATATGACGGGCAGGAATAAGACTGTTGATATCACTGGCTGTGAATATCTTTAATTTTTCTGTAGGAACTGGGGAAAGGTAAGGTATCAGAAAGGAAAGCTATAGCAAGTCTGTTTTTTGATGGATTTATAAGAGTTCAGAAGGAAGCTAGTGTAGTCATAAGCAAATATTTTATTTTCAGTATTCCTGGACACATCTTCCTTTTAAGGAAGGCTTGGGATAAGGCTGGGGAACTGGGAAAAAAAACATGTCAGAGAGAGTACTATGGCGTAGGCAGGAGCATATGCTTCATATTAGGTATTCCAGTACAAATTCTTCCTCTCTCTACAGTACATGATAATTTTAGGGCTAGGACTGGAATCAGGTTTTCAGAAAAAAAGGTACAAAGACTTTTTTATTCTTGCATTCTGCAAGACTGGCAGAAATAGAATGGAAGTTTGCATAACTGTGAACAAATACCTTATAATTGGATTTACTATACAAATTGGTCATTTTAAGTTAAAAAAAGAAAAAAAAAAGAAGAAAAAAGAAAAAAAAGAAAATTAGGCTTAGGTTTAGGATGGCATTATGACCTAAAAGAGGGAATCTTCTTCCTCCAAGCTCACTGTTGGATTGCTTAGGATCAACAAAGATTAGAAAGAATGTTATTTTCTAATGAATCTCAATTTTTCTAAATGAAATATTCACTCAGTTTAATTTCAGTTTTTTGGCTTAAAAGCAGGATTTAAGAAGAAATTGCCCATTGAGCCTAGCTTGTCACTGGATCTGGAATGGCTTCAGTGATAGGAATGCAAGTTAGTGTCATGAAGGGTGGATGCTGTTATTGGGATATCTTATGGAATACCTTGTTCACCTGAGTGGGAAAGGTGGATATTCGGAGAGACTATTGCTGACTGTACAGTTACTCTCCTTAATGCACTTTAGCTTCAAGAGCTAGTTCACTGTCCATATAATAAGTAGGATTGTGGTTGGGGTTTATCGCATTTTTGGGAAGAAAAAAGTTTGACCTGGAAGTTTAGGATGACAAATTATATCAACAGCTGATGTTTCATGTTTAGAGATTCCTGCAAGGATTAGTTCTATAGTTGCTTTTCAGGTTAGGTTAAAGTTTTGAAGGTAGAAAATAAGTCTTGAAGAAGTCAAGGTCCTGTTGGATTCCTTTATGTTCACAAGTGACAAGAATGCCCATTTCTCCACATGCCATTAATTAGTGTCAGGTTTCACTCTAGCTATTGGTTTCTGTAAGGAACTCCATAGTTCTGTAGAAGTGCTTACAGAAGAAATTGTTAATAATGAACAGCAATATATGATATTCACCCAAGGGTTCTAGAGAAGCTTGGAAGCTGGATTACTGTAAATAACTGTTTTGAAGAACCAGTGAACTTGAATTAATGTTGTATGTTGGCAGAGAGTCAATATAGATTTTTAAGGGTAGGTCATACCTCACAAATGTAGTAGCATTCTTCAGAGAAATCAATAAGCTTGGGGATAAAGGAATAATGGTTGATTTAACCTATTAGGTTATATCTTTTAAAGAATCTAAGAAGTCAGAGAATAAAAGAAAAAGACAGAAGTCAGCAATAAATGGTCAGTTTTCACAGCAAAAAGAAGTGAAGTATCCATGGGATTTGTCCTGGGGCCTGCAATGTTCCCAGTATTAATAAATGGTCTAAAAATGAGAAGGAGAAATTTTTTGAGGTATCTTAGTTTGCTGACAATACTAAGCTATTCTGAATAGAATGATAGAATCATATAATAGTTTAGGTTGAAAGTGACCATTACAGATCATCCTGTACAAACCCCTTAAATGGGCAGAGGCATCTTCAACTAGATCAGGTTACTCAGAGACATATCCAATCTAACCTTGAATGAGAAAGTTGCTCCAGCATTTCATCATCCTCACTGTAAAAATTTTCTTCCTTGTATCTACTGTAAATCTACCCTCTTTAAGTTTAAAACCAATACTCCTTTTCCTAAGTCAACAAGCCCCACTAAAATATTTGTCTCCACCTTTCTTATAAGCCGTCTTTAAGTACTGAAATACAGCAATAAATCTCCCCAGAGCCTTCTCTTCTACAGGATGAAAAACTTCAAGTGTCTCATCCTGTCTTCATAGCAGAGGTGCTCCATCCCTCTTATGATCTTTGTGGCCCTCCTCTGGACTTCTCCAACAGCTCCCTGTCCTTCCTGTGCTGAGGATCACACAGCTGGATCCAGTGTTCCAGGGGGGTCCCACCTGAGCAGAGCAGAGGGGCAGAATTCCCTCCCTCCCCTGCTGCCCACGGTGCTTTGGATGCAGCCCCCCACACACAGGGCGGTTTCTGGGCTGCAGCTGCACATCTGGGTCATGTCCAGCCTCTCATGCAGCAGCACCCCCAAAGCTTTCTCAGCAGGGCTGCTCTCTATCTCTTCATGCTCAGCCTGGATTGATACCAGAGTTGCCTGGACCCTGGTGCAGCACCAGCACTTGGCCTTTTGAGGTTTGTGAACATGGCACAGGCCCCATTTTCAAGCTTGTCCAGGTCCCTCTGGATGTCATTCCATCCCTCAGGCGTGTCAACTGCATCATATAGCTTGGTGGTATCTGCAGATTTTCTTAGGGTGAACTCAGTCCCACTGTTTCTGTCTCTGCTGAAGACATTAAACAGTACTTTTCCCACAAGTACACAGTACAGATCTCAGAGGGACATTGCTTGTCACTGATCTCCATTTAGACAGTGACCATCCACCATATCATTGAGCTGTAGACCACTACCCTTGGATGTGATTGTCCAACCAATTCCTCATCTACCAAACAGTTCATCCATTAAATCCATTCCTCTCCAATTTTGAGATAAGGTTTTTTGGGGCACCATGTCAAAGGCCTTACAGAAATAGATGGCATCTGTAGTCCTTCCTTTGTTCACTGATGTGGTCATGCCATTGCAGAAGGCCGCAATCACTTGTTCTCCATGTGCCTTAGCACAGTTTCTAGGAGGATCTATTCCATGAGTCTTGTAGTCAATGAATGAATATGTAGCATAATTTTATTGTGAAGTATTATAGAAAGGAGTAGAATATGTAAAGTAAAACCAGGAAGTGTCAATTTCAAAATAGGAAAAAAAAAAGTACTTTTTCCTCAAATTGCATTTTTAAGATGTAAAAATTCTTGCAACAAGATGCTGTGGACAGTAAAAAACTCTCAGATGTGAAAAGTTCAAGAAGAAACCATTGAGGACTATTAGAGTTGCTGAATCTGGATTGTTGCTGCATCAGCCACAAATCCCAGGAGGCTGAAAAATATTCTGTGGAATTAGTGCTGTATACTGTTCTCACACTCTTCCCTGGGATCCATCTTGGACACCATTAGGAATGGCTATTGGGTAAATTGAAAGCTGGATCTGATAAAAAATAATAAGGGAGAGTCTTTATAAATTAATCTGGTAAAAAACAGCCCAAATATTCAGTGTATCTCATTATGCATGTGTTACTAGAATTTTCCAAATACTGCTGTTATCAGTGCAAAACACTTGCTATCCTTGTCATATTTCTATGTGTTTAAAATGACAATACATTTGCTTTAGGAAGATTAATTTGGTACTCTGCACTCTGAGAACCTTTTAATATAATTTTATTTGGAATCAAATAAATTGTATATTTTTTTCCTTTTGTGTAACTGTCCTCTTTTCCAAAGTCAAAACTGAAAATAGAAATAAGCTAATTAAAAGCATAATATATGTTACACATCATGAGTTGTCTTGCAACATAAATTGTACAGTTGCCAGTCAATCAAGCCCACGTCTACTAAGCACAGACAACTCAGGTTTAAGGAGCTGCTCTCTCCGTTATTGTTTTCTGCTTTTACTGTGAATATTGTAAATTTACCACAGCATTCAAGCTTTAGGACAGGACCCTCACTGGCTGAAATCAGCAATAGCTCTGTTTAGGCATTTAAAAAAGTAGAAGAAAGTCATGAAGGAATATTTGGTCCTTTTAGTTGCATGGAAAACCTAATAAAAATATTGTATTGCTCAGAAATAAATCAAAAGATTTTGCAAAATGTCAGGTGCAGAGAAACTTGTAGGAGATGAGATTCCCTTTGAAGCAAAATGCTGTATACTGCTGGTGATAGGCTTTCATTAGCTTAATAAGCTTCAGCTTCTTAATTTGTACTCCCGCCACCAAGCCCTGTGTCTCCATTCTCTCACAGACACTCTCGATAGTCTGGCTGCATGAAGCTTTGTTGCTGCATTTTGCAAACACAGTAGAAAGTGGCAATATTGTCAGATGTGTCCTTGGATGCCCTGTGACTTGCAGCAGCAGCAGGAGTGATGATCTTGTATTTAGTATCAAACAATAGCTCACTATAGAATTTTCTAAACTAGAATTGGCTTCTCACCATGTCCCAGAACCAACCTGGCATTTCACAATAGAGGAATCAAATGTCTTTTGGCAGCATCTGATGTCATCATTGCTTAGGGCCTGACCTCAGAATTTGGCTGTCATGAGTCACTTCATCTACTCAGTTGTGCAAAACAGAAAAAAATGTGGGCATCAGCAGTGCTGTGACCTTTATACAGTTTTCAAGAGATTAAAAGAAGGCAGAACTGCTATTACTAATTTTAAACCGCTAACATATATTGGGCTTTTTCAATCCATGAAACAAATGGAACTCTACCTATACCATATTCCTTTAAAGGAAGTCTCAATTGAACCCAAACACTCACAAGAAAATAGCAGAGGGATGTATTTGGAGAGAAGGGTTGCACCTCCTTTTCCACCGTCCTGGGTGCCATGGGTGACCATCACCCTGGTGTCATGGGTGATGTATTTGCTGCCTTGAGGGGAGGACAACTCCTATCTTCCTTTTTGGCATATTAGCTAGAGTTGCATTGTGAAACAAAAAAAGAGATCGCTTTTGGGTGCAAACATCACATTTGGTATTCAAAATTATAGTTTATGCTGAAGATCTGCTAAAATTCTTCAGCAGAAAGCACTCTGTGTAATATGCATGTATACACATCTGCCAAACCTCTGAGGCTATTGGGATAAAACTGGGGTTTCTTTCACAGCTTGTGATCTGGCCGGTCTGGTCTGTTTGTAATATATAATATTTATCACTTGCGGAGCTTGACTAGTATCATAAATCAATTGAGTGCTACTTAAGTAATATTTGAGCAGGAGTTAAGCTGTAAAAGAATTATGGGATGATTTCATATAGTGGTCATCGGTCACAGATAGTTACGTGAGGAAAACAGAGCAGAGCTTCATATCCTGATCCTTTCCTACGTTCTTCCACCATAAGTAAAGTTATGTTGCTCCTGCTTCCTGCCTTATACAGGTATTGATTAAAGACAAGAATAAAGTGATTGTATAAGAGTATTTTTTTAATATAAACAATATATTAACAAACAGTAGGTGGTAAAAGATTACCAAATTCAACTAGGCAGAACTAGTTCAAGATTTCAGAGGTATTTTCATTATGAGTTGTGTGGTACATGCTGATGCCTGAAAGTCCATTCTTTTGGGGAAATGCAAAGGCCTTTCTTTTTATGTTGTCTTTCTGACTACAGTAGTTGCATAATAAAATCTTAAAATGTGGCATTTAAGGATTACAGCAGGAAAAGATTTGACATACTAGCAGTTTGAGTACACTCTGCTAGTTGTGCTAAGCTTTCAGTTTCCAAATCAAACTTTTTGTCTGTGTCCTTCTGATGGCCTTTCTTCCAGAATTGGAGTGGTGTAGTTGGACAATGGAGTTTCATCAGGGAAACTGCGTAGGTCTGTTCTGATCTGTTCCCAGCTGAAGCTGGGATTGAGGAAATCTGCAGTCTCCTGTTACAAAGATCACAGTCATTTCTGCACACCTCATGCTGCATTATATACACTCAGAACCAGAATTTACCTCTGGCAAGACCTGTAGCTCCTGAATTTTGTTTGGCATGCCTGTTCTCAGTTGTGAATTATTTATCCATTTCCTGGTATCAGCTATTGAATCCATAAGGATTATGGTCCCTATAAAATAAAATCCAATCTTGTCATCTGCTACTGAATCCAAGAATTATTATAATTTGTTTAATGGGCTTTTTATCAACAGATTATTTTGTCCTATTGGTCATTACACCTCATCACCACCTGGTTTTGCTAATTCATGATGTGGCTGAAGTTGAAGTAAAGGTGGCTTTGCCATCTAGTTTGATTTAGATCTATTGCTGACTTACTAATATGAGCTAAAATGGCAGCTGAGCGTCTGTCTGCCTTTTTGTGTAATAAATGTACATAAAGAATCTCTGCATCTGCTAACTGATGCTGCAGATTGCTTTCCCTTCAGTGGAAACCTTTCCAAATGGTCTCAAAAGCAGCAAGAATAGATGCTTGTGGTTGTTTTTCCTGGCGTATCAGTGGTGTATGGAACTACATCGTTTCTGCTTCCCCTGTTTCTGTCACTGCAGTTTATAGGCTGGCCATTAATTTTTCTGTCAAATTGCAGTCTGGCGCATATGTGTTAGATGGCATCTACAATACATGGCACCTGCATGCTCCATGCTGTTTGCTTAGTTCCCTACCAATACATTATCATTACACTCCTTTCACTGATCACTTCAGTTGCTCTTTCAATGAGGGGTATGTTTCAAAGATTAGGTCTATTGCTTAAAAAGTGTAGGACTTACTTGCTTCCATTCTTTCTGAGATTAATTGTGGGTGCAAGAACGAGAACTCTGCTGTATAAACACATTTTTCTCAATATTCAATGCAATTACTTATTCAGGTAAAGGCAAAACAAAACACTTTTGTATCTATTGTTCTTTCTACTGGGCTCCTTGAATATTTTGATGATCTGTTCTAGCATTTGGGGGCATTATTCCAACAGGATTGTCCTGATCATCTTCCCCTTACTATAGCCCCTCAGTGTTATACCAATGATTTTTTTCTCCTTCCATTATAAATTCTGCAGGGACACTTAGTTCTGGTGTTCAGTTTTACTGCCTGTACACAGATTTTGTCTGGAAATCCACCATGCCTGGCATCACTCCATGTTGAAGATTTCCTTTGTTTCTCACCCTTATTTTGTCTCTTCGTAAATTGTGTTTTCTATATTATTGTAGAATTCACAAGATCGACCTCTGCTGTCATCTTCCATATGCCACATGCTGAGTAGTAACATAAGAAAACAACACATTTCTTAAGGCTTTAAATTGAGAGAGCTGTAACAGAACTGAAGCCTTGTGGCAAGCCAGTGTTCCCAGATGGGAAAGACTACATTTAAGGCCTTTGGTGCTATTAATTTTTAAAGGCTTCAAAGGATGAATAAAGTGTGAGTGAGGCCTGATGGCTGACAGGGATGGAGGGGCCTAAGCTAACCATGCTACACCAGTGCCCCTGACTTCTCCCTGGCTTGATTTTGGAACAGTCTTGACATGAGGTCAGGGAGGCATTTCCAGTGGGAATACACTTGCCAAAATATGCCTTTATTCTCTAGTGTTATGCTGGTGGTGATGTGGTGCTCAGCAGGTGGAGGGGCTGTTACAAAGGTGTTTCCACTGGGAAGGTAGGATTCAGGTGCAAGGGTGCTGAGCTATTTTGAGGATTTTTCACTCTTTTTAGTCCATTCTGATTAGCTGATATCTGAGGGCAATATTTTTACAAATTTATGATGAAATGTAATCATTCTTTGTTGCAATTCTGTCTATATTTACAAACTTCCAGTTCCCTGAATGCCAGAAGTAAACATGAGAGGTTCATTGCTTTAACAGTCTCCTCAGATAATTGTCTACCCTAAGTCCCTCTTTCTTGCTTCATTTCTTCATCAAAATCATCCTACATGCTCTCTAGTTGTCTCTGGGGCTTTCCTGCTGCCTGCTCTATCTGTGCCTGTATTTTTGCCCTTTCTCATCCTTGGTGAACTCAACTGAACAACATTCATTGCCCTGAATTTGAACTTAGTCTCTAAGGAAAATTGCAGTGGTTCTTTTACTAGGCCTCTGTTTTGGGTGCTGACCTCCAGTGTTTCTTCTCTTCCATAGAAGTGTTGTAACCAGCTTTTTACATTTAGCCTACTATGTTATACTCAATAAAATGTGACCCCTAAATTCAACTCTACTATAAGACAGATTAGCTATTTCTATTTATAAATGTCACTGGGTTTTTTTGTATGCTGCCACACCACAGTTCTCCTTTTCCCCACATCAAGTTTTTCTTGTTTTGCATAGACACCATGTTTCAGAATATAAAATAATTGACTATTAGGGTCACTCAGGGAAGATGTTTTGTTTTCCCAGGTTTCTGGGTGGGGCACTTCAGCCAATCACATATGTTTAAGAAGATCTCTCAGACATTTGAACTTGACCCTATTTCCAGCCAATAACACCTGGCAAGAGAGCTAGGTAAGTTAAATTGCAGATATGTTAATGATTTATTTTAGGTAAAGCCTGTTTGTAAGATGTTTGTGTGCCAAGTTATGTCTGGGGTAAACTTTTATAGCAAACACTAAATCAGAGGCAAGAAGTACAGAAAGATTTGTAAAGGGGAGTAAAATAGAAAAGCTGACAGATCTGTAGCTATAATAAAAATGGTTGGGGAGAATTCTATGCCATTAACTTAGATAATTGCCAGAATCATAAAATCCAGATTTTTCTGTCTTCAAGACTCCTGGGAGCTGCTGGAGAAGAAGAAAATTAAATGTAATGGTTCATATATAATTCAGAATTTTGTTGCTTTTTATCATTCTCAAAAGAGTAAAAGTGACCTACTTTCTATATGTTGTAGTTTAGTGGGAAATTCCCCTGACTCCCAGTGTTAGCATGCTTGTTCTCCTCTTAAGCAGGTGCTAACTCCCATTTCTGCTTTACTACTGCTGGCATAGTATGTACTAAATGTGTTGTGACATTCTTTCCTCTCAGTGTACAGTGGAGATGGTTGTGCTCCTTCCCAAATTCCAGTTTTGTTAAGCGTCTGGGACTAATGCAGGATCTAAATTAATTTTCTGTATGTTGTCAACCACAGCAAAAGTAATTAAATAACAAGCTCTCCTCTAAGATTTGTGTCTTTAGAATCAATAAGTTATATGTAATGATGACTTAAAAGAGAAAAAAAAAAGATAAAACTCAAAAACAAGGATTAAAAGTCATCACTTCTCCTTTATTTGTTACAAAGTGTATTTGGAATAAATTGTGAAAGAATAATTAGAAATATTTTTAGAACCAAGAGGAGAGTCAACATTAGCTTCATTGTAAGGATGGATTTGAACTGGAAATATTTCAATCCAGAAGACTTCTTCCATTCCATGTTTACAAAATCCAAGGATACTGGCTTAAGGTTACACATCAAGGCTGTCTCCATTTACAGTACAATGCTACAGAAGTATGCTAGAGAGAGTATGAAACCAATCAATTCTGATCCTACCCTCCAAGAAAAGCCAATGGTTACTTTTCTGGATCTTACTCTATATGGAGGAAAAGGAGAGAAATTTAATGAGTTAATGCTTTTCAATCATATTACTGAACTTATTAATGACTGATGAAATTCTTCAGCTTTTTCAGTTCTTTTTGCATTCCCTTCATGGATAGAGACAGATAAGGGAACATGTTAATCTTCTTTTGCTGAAAAAGGAACTTTGTTGACCAATAAAAGATTCTGGGTTGTAGGATGGACAGCGCTCTAGATACTTTTAAAAGAGAAGTTTGATTCTCAGGTCTACGTACAAGAAGCAAAACAAAATAATGCTTTTCATTAAATGAAATGTATCCTTTAGAACTGTTTGTGGGGAAATATTAGAAAAATAATCATAGTTCTCTTTAGCCATGTTCTATTTAGTTATTTATTTGAAGTTAGCAGTTTCCTCCAGCTATGGATATATTAGACCAGTTAGCAAGAGGACTTGTTCATATATTTTTGTTTTACTTTTTTGATCCAAGTCTTAGGAGTTGGGAGTTTAGTTCCAAAGGGAACGAATTTACGTATGCAGGACACGTTGTTCAAGGAGCTAATACTTACAGTAAACAGAGGTTGCCTAACTGTTGAGTAATGCTACAATAGTTATTTCCAATATTTTGCAAGAAACAATGTTCATGCAATGTTTTACCACTAGCAATTTGTTAGTGGTTTTGATTTAATGCCAAAAAAATCTCGAAGGGCTGTAATTTCAAAAACATGGAGCATCACACATTGGGAACTATACCCTCTTTATACTTTTGTAAGGTAAGACATACATGAAAGAGGCACAGTTTTTTTCTCCCATTAATAGTATTTTAAAATCTAAATAGTGTAAGAACACTCTTGTGAAATCACAAATAGTAAATTACATCCATTGAAAGGAGATGCATTTGTGTGCAACTTACGTTACAGGTTAAAGAGAAAGTCTTAAAAAAATGCTTAAAATACAGTCTTTAAAAGACAGTCTTTCTTCAACGAATTCCTTCAGGAAGGCAGATACAATCTGAAGTGGCCATATTATATCTTCTGCTTTTGGAGCATGGCGCACTACCGTCCCAAGAGAGACGCAGAGACCACAGCAGAGTCAGAGCGGGAAAGGTTAATTTTTTCTTTCAGCTTATATAGATTTCTAGAAAAGAGACCACATTGAAAGATTGAGGTTCAACCTCTTCAATTCCACTGGTCTGAGAAAGTGTCCATCAATTGTTCCTCCTACAGAAAGGAATGTAAACAAGAGAGATATTTACAAAAAACATTGCTTTGTTTACATGAGAATGCGTGAGAAAATTCTGACTCCAAATTAAAAGGCTGAAAATAGGGCTACATCAGCAGAGATGTATTTACATTATAGTCATGTCAAATGTAGCAGTATTACAAGTCTATATGCAATTCTTTGTACGGTGTATTGCATTTATTGTGATTAATATTTGAAGAGAGAAAATTTTAAAGTGACTTAAAATAAATTATCTGTAAAGTGTCCCTGGATCTCACTCACTCCAGATCCTATAAACATTCAGAATACTGCTCTACTTAACATATTTCTTTGTAGCTTAACAGTATTGCTAGAAGTTTTCCTTTCTACTGAAAATAGGAGGCAATTACCTAGTGGAGGGAAGCTTTAGCAAACACTCCTATTAATGCAATTCTCATCAGGTTATTCCATTTTAGACAGAAGTTCTTATTTTAAAGAGGGAGAACAAAAGGATAAGGTGGATGAAATGCCTTTGAAATATCTCATTTTTGTTAAGCTGCAGAGAGAACCAAAGGGTCTTATCTCCTATGCTTTTTCTTTCTCTACTGTTTTGACATTTATGTAGGTATGCATATCTATATAGGTATACACATATTCACATGTCTATACTGAATAGAGATATATCCTGAGATAGATTTGATTACCATCTACTTTCTCTAATTAGATGTTTGAGTCTGAAATACTGGAGAATAAGCATGAATATTCTGACGGGAAACTAGGAGTTTCCCAGCATATCTTCCAGCACATTAACAACTGTTTCTTTGCTGGTGCAATACTATTATTATCACTTTTTTAAAAATAACAACATAAGATCCTCTTGGCTTGAAGTTAGTAAATTCATGTGTATTTTCTCATGTGATATAATACTGTGCATACCTACATACAAGCAGATTTTTTTCACTAATGTATCTACATTGCATTAGCTGTTATGGGTTTTCATTCAGTTCCAATCTAATTAGTAGTTGGAGGCTTCATTTCGTTAAAATTTGAATAAAATTTTAGATAGCCCTTTGGAAGGCTTACCTTCAATGAGGATCTAGAATTTTATATTTGAGACATATTACCTGATTATTATTTCCATCAAACTAACTCCCTGTTAGCGTGCATTTGTGGGAGTAACTATGAAAGTAGGTTTCTTCATAATTTCTTTACTCTTTTCTCTAATCATTAATTTTATAAATAAATAGGAGCAGAAACTGTATCAGAGAGTCTGTGTGGCTACCCCTGTACCTTTTAATACAGAAATCACAGGAAATATTTAGGTATTCATGATAATGTCACCCTCTAGATCTTGCTTTGCAGATAATATGTTCCTTAAAATACCTCATGTCTCATCTTCTTTGGTGAACGTCCCCAGGAGAAGACCAGCTTTCCATACACATGATGGTACATTGAAAAATGTCCATAATGGTTTGTCAGACTCCTCATGAAATTTTTGATGGGATGCTAGCTTGTTAGCTAAAAGGCAAAGTGTGAAGCCAGGTCTAGTAACACGGAGAAAGAGCACAATAATAATATGAAGGAAAGGTGCTTGTGGAGGAAGCGTGTGACTCTAGATAAAGAGGCAGATTAATTGTGATGAAGTTGCTGGTAAAGTCTGTGCTTTGGGGTGGAAAAGTGAGCATAGAGTTATCTGGAAAATGACTGTGAGAAGGAGATGAAGACATCCCAAGTAGGACAGGTTCCAACCATCCAAATGCACATCGAGGGTATGAGTGCTTGGGAAGATATCTGCAGCAGTGCAAGACATGATGTAATCACAGATGCGGAATGAAATATCTGTTCTTTATTCTGAAAAGTGGTCCCACATCTTTTCTTTGATATTGTTAAAAGAGCTTAAATAGAAAGCAAAGGAAGATACAAAATAAAAGATCAGAAAATAGTGCAAAAAATGCAGTCATCTGATGAAGAGGAGCTAATGAGGTGGATTGAGAGGTGGAAGTGGTGTTAATGAAATGAAAATAATATTTCTGTAGAAATTATGTATGAGAATGAAGGGAGTGAAATGAGGAAGCTGAATGTAATTCCATTCCTGTGGAACTGACTACCATAAAAGGACAAATGAAGGAATTGTCAAAGAGGCAGCAGATAAAAGAAAGGTTGTGTTAGGGTGGTATGTCACTGAGGAAATGATTTTCACACTGATTCCTGTATTTTCTCCAGTGTGTTTCTCTGCTTATTGCCTTTCAGAAATGACAACTTTCTGATGATTGGATGTCAGAATATTTTGTTCCACAAAGGAAAAATTTGCTGATGGGATTTCATAGACTTGTTTTGTGTGCTCTTTCTTGTCATTAACCATGTCTTCTTCCTAATGCCCTTTAAACCTGATGTAATGCTAGTTTATACATCTCCTCCTAAAGAAACACTCAACATGAGCAAGTTATAAAAGTATTCTTCTGAGTTTGCCAACACTTGAGGGCAGGAACACTCACACATTTTTGAATACTTTGGTTCTAATTTAGCACTAACTGGAACATACCTCATCTCCACAGTGTTATTTTCTTTAGAAAAGAACATTGGTTTCATACACAGAACAAAAGGATGATCATTAAAACCCATATGTGGGCCTCCTTAATAAACAGAAGCATGAGATAACCCAGAGAGTTTTTGCACAGCAGTACATTGAAACTTCATGTTAGGGAAGTTTGTAATGCTCAGAGATTGTTGGGAAGTAAGAAAATAGAAATCCTTAACTATTAACCAATTGAACCAGTAACCAACTAAAACTCAGTCCACACTCTAGCAGATATGAATGTGTCCATTGATATTGCATTCCTAGAATCCAAGCAGTAGCAGTAGCAGTAAAGTGTCCATATTTGCATATCTAAACACTTATGAGGAACTTATTCCTCTAGAGGAGTAGAAATACTTTGACAAAATAAGGAGTAGAAATTTGACGAAAATAGTTTTCAATACCCACTTGACACACACATATTTTTCCACCAGTGAACATTAGTTGGACCAGTACATCTGTGGAATACACAGAGAGAAGCTGGTCAAGAAAAGGAAAAATTTACCAAGCAGGGACACAAATTTGGAGCGTGAATTATCAAAAATCTTACCTTCAACGTGAGGGGATGCTAGAAAATGTTATTATTTTATATTTAGTTGCATAGGAGCCAGTAAAAATTCAGATTTAGATATTGGGGATGCATATAAGCACTCTACCATATGATAAAAAATTGTACTTGATATATGGACCATTACTAGCAAAATTAAAAGGAGCTGGCCACCCTATTTTCCTGGGTTGCAAGGTTAAAAAAGTCCAAAATTGTAGCATTTTGCTGTTGAAAATGGGTAGCCTTCATATTTCTTTTCCTGAAGGTGAGTTTATATTGAAGAGATAAGCTAGAATGTCAACTAGTAATATGTCAGCTATGGCATGTGGGTTGTTCATATCCAAGCTGCCGCCAAACAGAAAATGCAAACCAAATGAAAATCACTTCTCCATGGTGAAAGGTGGAAGAACCTACCTTGCATTCATGGCAGGACAAGATGATGTACTATAAAAGACTGCTGTATTCTACCCCTCGATCTCTAAAGTACTGTAAGAGGGAAGAATATATGGAGAGCCTCGAAATTCAGAGCCAATTATTCTTCCCAAGTTTTGCATGGTTCTCAGGATGGTGAGTAATGGGTTGCTGCTCTGCACAGCAGCACAGCTGTACGGCTACTGGATTTGCTTCAACAAAACATCAACTTTTCAGTAAAAAATTGGCTGCAAGAAGATAACAGATGTACAAAAGAAATAGGGAAAGAATAACTCTTAACATCTTTTTATTTTGTTTACTAGAAATTTTTAAAGGGAGAAAAAGCTTAACTATTATGGCAAGTTGTTATTTTTGTCCTTATAAACTATTTTTATTGTACTATTTTATTCATATTATTGTACCACAGATAAGAGCACTTTGTTGCAACTTGGCAGGTCCATATTCAACCTTCCTTTTCCAAATAGTTGTATCTTTGGTACTATTTAAATGGCAACAGAAGCTGGCAAGAATCAATGGCTACATTTCTTGTTCTTTTAAAGAATGAAAAACACTCTGGTTAACTCTTGTCTTTGTTTAGTCTATTGTTTCAGTTTCTTTGAAAAGACAATGGTAGACATTTTACGGGAGAGAATTATGGTTCAGTCTCTAAGAAGTTTATTTCTGTTTGCTAACTAACTAGTCTTTTGGGGGCTTTGTATTTCTTATAATATAGTAGCAGTCATGGACACTAATTCCCAAATATGGGCTTGTAATTCCTGCTTGGGGTTATAGTCACAAAAATATAAAAGGCACAGGAACTAGGAATAGTGACATAATCCCAGAAGTGTTACAGAAAGAAAGGTCATGATGCCCTTTAAGTGAAGCTGTGACTGGAAATGTTCTGGACTTACTGTCCCAGTAAACCTATTGTCCTCACTACATGAACTCTTTGTGGGCACCATACAAACACATAACAAAAAAGCTGTCTTCTGCCCAGAAAAGCTTATTTTCTAATTTACAGCTTCTTTGAGCAGCTACTGTCCACAATAATTCTCAAAAGGTGGCTGTTAACAATCCATTAGAATTTTCACTGAGGCAAGCCCTGAATTTGGGCAGCACTGACCTGCACGTGTTCCTGAGTGTTTACACTGGAGTGGCTCTGGTGCTCACACTCAGTCCTGTTCCTGCCAGTGTCATAAAAGCTGGTGTTTACAGAGGCATGGAAGGGCAGGGAGGCAGGCAGTGATACTTCCTGAGAACAGTTTTCCAGTTCTGCAACACTTTGAAACTCAGGGACTGCTTGAACCAGAAATAATGATGTGGGTTTGAGGTGTCTTTGTCTCAGTGGATTTCTCTTCCATGAACTTGTCTAGTTTTCTATTGAAACCATGTCATCTACACCTGGGGCACAGTGTTCTAGTCCAAAATTGCATATTATTGTGAATGTGCCTTGTTTTGCTTGTTTAGAGGCTGGTACCTGCTAAGTTACCAGGACAGAAAAATTGCTTGTTAGGACAAGCAATACTTTCTTGGGATGGCCCCAGATAAAAGATGTAGCCAAATGCACACTTGTTTTACAGCAAAAAAATGATGACTATTATGATCTTGTAGATACCAATGCTTTAAAAATATGTATTTTAATAATTAAAAGCTTCTATAAGTGATAGCTAACCAATATAATATCAAGAAAATGATGGGAAAAAAACCCAAAAAACCCCAGCAAGGAAGAATGTCTAAACTATTGTTCTGTCTAGAATACCCAGTGTACATAACCAAATAGTGTTTTTGTTTACAGCCTTGGAAGACAAGACAGACAAGTGTGACTTTTTTGCTTAGGCATCATTGGATTTTTTACATACAGTGGTTCAGGGATTACATCACACAAGGTTTTTACTCTCCATCTCTTTTTACAATCACTTTTAGAGATGGGTATGGTATGTCAACAGCATAGTTACAAAAATTATTTAAATTACTCTAACCAGAACTTCATGCTGCAGCTAAACTGTGCAACTGGACTCTTAGTTTACTGTCAACAGCAGTGTTTCCTCTCCACTCTGGTAAGCTGCCAGGTAAACACACATCTTAGCTTCCAAAAGTGACCACAGGAGTCTTCATTTGTTGCTCTTTTTTCAAATGTATTTTTCACTACTTGATAATTTGAATGAGAAATTGATCAGAAAAAGAACAAGTATTGAAACATTTGCATATTTTGCAAGTAAAGATTTGGATGTTGTACAAAGAGAAATTCACTCTATAGTTTCACACGGATGCTTAAAATAATTATTAAACAAGTCTTTGTTTTCATGCTGGGCTGAGGTTTCCTTCCACATCTGTAGCAAATTGTCCTAAGGAACATTGATTCAAAAGAACCAGATTGTCTTTTAGCAGCATGGTTAGGATGGGCAGATGAGTCATGAAGAAGATTAGTGTTATAGTTGATGTCAGGAAAAAACCCTCAACTTTATGTTTTATATTTCAACACGTAAAATACATTAAAATTTTGTTTCTTTAGAAGGATCATTTGGTTTCACTAAAACTTCTGCCACCCTTTGAGCAGCCTACCTTCTATGCCTGAGGAACATGAATGGATGAAATGGTAGAAAATAATAATAAAAAAAAATTAGAAGTTTACGTGCCAGTATTATTGCCACTTAACAATTTTCCACCATGTGATTGATGGTTAAAGTTTCTGCATCATATGTAATACCAGCTGACTTTTTCAGACTACATTTAACTTGAATGGTGTCTGATATAATTTAATGAGAAAATTGCCCTTTATCTGAACAGTGGATCCTGTACCAACAGTTCTTGCAGGCTTTCTCTTCAAGCAACATAAATAATTGCCTTTTCTGAGTTATTCCTTTACCCTTTTTTGGGGAGTATTAGACTTCATCTATCTTCATGGTAGTGAGGGAGAGCTGTGCTACACTGTCAGAAATCAAGACAGTCTGTGTTACAAAAGAATACTTTTCTTCATGGCACTATTTTGCAAAGTATATACGTGTGGCAGCAGGGTTTTTTGGGTTTTTTTTTTAACTCAAGGCAGATAGTATATAAAGTAAAAGTTCAGTGGGAGCCCAATTTGAACTGCCGGATTATACACTAGGATCTGAAGAAACATAGGAGGAAAACCAGTGTGAACCAGGCTTCTTGAAAAGAGATTAAAAATACCTTAATTTGTTATAATATTTATTATAAGGAGTAGGAAATTAGCCTAAGTAGAAATGATATTAGTCTTGCAGGTATTCCAAAGAAGAGTGATGCATATTAAAAGGCAGCTAAGTAATTGTGGAAGTTATGCTTTGACATTTGTGTTTTTCTCTCATAATTCTACACATGGCCACATGTAACTATGGCAGGTGAAGTCAACTTTTTGGAAACAAATTTAAAAAGTTCTGGTTTCAGCTGCAAATATCAAATCTCATCCTAGTGCTGTTTCTGATTTCTGTCTTGCATAGTAATTGGCAAAAATCCAGAGAATAATAGTCTAAACTAGACTTTCAGTTTTGAGACACATAAGGAAGAAATTTCTGATTTATAACATAATTTGAAAACCCAACTTAGACTTTAATTAAATATTCTATCCCTATCTGATTTGCTTTCTATTGATGATCTATAGCTGGTGTGGCCATTATTTCTGTGAAAAACTGCTCCATTTTCTTCAAGCATTTATCCCAATGCTGTTTTACCATCTGTTGATGAATATAAGTAAATATTGTTATTGTACAGATACTCTCTAGTCTGGCCTGTAAAGTGTGATCCAAATTAAATCTTGGCTCTCTGGGGAGTTGCTGATTTTTAGTGGTTCTGAGTATATGTGACTGAGAGTGTGTATAAAAACCACAAACCACCAAGGTCATATTTATTTATTTATTTGCTTTGGAGACCTTGCCCCTACTTGGGGAGGGGGTGCTAGAAATCTGAGTGCATGAGGTAAATTCTCCTTACATATGGAGTGAATTAGGAAAGGCTGGAAGAGAAAAATACTGCATTTTCCAGTGTCCATCATTATGAAACAGGAATATGTGTTAAGCAGCTGCCAACTTTACATGCTGAGCAGAATACTGACAGTAAGCTTGTCATCTTTGTGTTGCTCATTTTACCAATATGTTTCTCTTTGGTCTTAATGAGGGGGGCAGGGAAACTTGGGCAATCTCAAATACATTAAGTAGTGAAGCACACCAAGTTAGGATTGTTTAAATGGAAAATTTAGCCACATTAACAGTGCATCATCTTTTTTCTATTAAGAAAAAAAAAAAAGCTAAGGTTATGGGACAAAATTTAAATATAACCAAGTTAAATAAAGACAGAGTGGCCCCATGGTGGGAAAAGTATTAGCCTAAAACAGCTTGAGAGGAAACAAACACATAGCAGGTCTATTTTCTGTATCTGTAAATAAATACAAAATTAAATGCTGAAAATTGAACTAAGAGGCTCTCCTTGACTTTGGAGGAGATAATTCACTGGAAATGTCAGAATAACAACAGGCAAATGTCAGGTGAAAAAAGAACTAAATTCTTAAATACTATCCAGAAAGTATTTAAAATAACACCAGCAGTGTGTGGAATTATATTCTTTTGGGTTATAGGTTCCTACATGATATAGTTCTCAGTAAGTAAATAAAGACAGGGGAAGTGTTTACTTTTCTGCATTTTTTACAATGTAAAATTAGGCCATTTTTCCAGATGTCTCTGTACAGATGTATCCAGTTGGGCAAGCCAAAAGAGTATTCTGCTGTTCATTGAATAAAGCTCTTTGTAAATTTAGCACACTACATTTATATAGTATTTTGCTTAGCAGCTACCTGAACTGATGTAGAGAAAGCAGATGAAGTATACTCAAAATTAATATCTTGTGCTTTCATCTGTGCTAAGAAATATTTTCCTCGCTGAAATGTAAAATGCTAGTGTGAACTGAAATTAAATCTTTAGAATAGGGAAACATCTAGGACTTCATTTCCAAAGATATAGGAAGCAAAATGAGTTCAAAATATATTCTGTGAATCAACCATATAATTCCCATATGAATAATGAAATAAATTTTAATGGTATTACTACAGGGTGAATTAAGCAGTTTTCAACTGATTAAAATGACATTTTGCACTATGAAACAACACTGAATAAGGCATCATATTGGAAACCTTGTGATCAGAGAAATATTCAAAAAGTTCTGATCAAGTATATAGAAGAGACAGTTCAGTGTTCTTTGTATCCTTATTCAAAGTGAACCAAAAAGACAAGGTATGTAACATTCCTGTTACTGTATAATTCAGAATAACTTCCAATATTCAAATTAATGTATAATGACAACTCCTGGCTTCTGTTAGGAAC
The DNA here is from genome assembly GCA_013401135.1 of Cettia cetti. NCBI lineage: Eukaryota > Metazoa > Chordata > Aves > Passeriformes > Sylviidae > Cettia > Cettia cetti. The sequence continues at coordinate 29,568 of VZUI01060895.1, forward strand.
TGTATGTCCTTTTTCTGGACAGCAGAAATTATTTCAACTGTATACCCTGCATGTTGGCATTAAAGAAACATTTTCTCTCGCTCCCTCAGTTCCAAAGTTTAACTCGAAGTGTTAAAAGTGTTTCTACTAAATATAAACCAGGTTTTCCACTAGCTCTTTTATGTTTTTTGATTTCTCAATATTTCTCAGTATTTCCCTTGATTTGGCAGCTCAGTCTGTTTATAGAGGCACTGACCATGATTACCTTCCGTTGGTTTTGCTTTTGCAGGAGGCAATTGGAACTTTGGAGAATCAGGGTTTTTTTTAAAATTCACAGAGTTCTTCCAAATGAGAGATGAAGAGAGACAGAAGACACAAAACTTGATGGCTTTTAAACAAATATATTTTTAAAGTGTATTTGCATAATGGCAACATTCTTAATTGAAACTTTTTTAAAGAAACATCAGACTGGTCCTAATCTGCTATAAAAAGCAACATTGAGAGCTAGTAGTCTAAACCCGCTAATATAGAATCATTATAGTTTAGGAATGTAAAGCTGGTGAGGATCAGATCAGCCCTTGGGTTTCTTCTTGAGTTATTGCTGTGATCTACAAAATTACTACCATTTGATGTTTCTGGTTTCAGCTTTATCTGAAGCATTTTGGTGTAAGGATTATAGGGGAAAAGTACAGTCCTTCTAATAAGACAAAACTGACAGAACTGATTTTGCTCAAAAGTAAGAAAAAATGCTGTGAATTGGAATGAAATTTGTTAAGTATTGGCACTAGCACAGCTTGTTTTAGTACTACAATTAGAACAAGTCTGCAGCCTTCATATATCCAAACTGACATCAGTCTGGAATGACTTTTCCAGAAAGGGTAGTATGGTGAAGAACAGAGTAATGTGTAGGCATCCTCAGCAGTGGCATGCCAAATAGTGAACCATGTGTTTACTTGTTCAGTTTTTAAATAAGAAACTGCTACAACATGAGTGTATTTCTCTACATCCACCCAGAAGGCTGGACACAGTGCAAAAATTGATAATTTAAGCGTGTGACTGGGATACATCTTTAAGAAAGCTTTATCTTACACCATGGTATAAAATGATCTCATGATTTGTAAATAGTTTTCCCAGATAAATTATAATCCTGAAATTCAGGAATATTTTAAATCACCCTGATTATACAGATAGATTCTAGTCTTTACGTGTATACACATGATATACATAATTAGAGAAATGTGCTTCATTCAAACCAACTGCAATCATGAAATTACTTTTTCCTATTAAACTTTACAGGAGGCTGTGATTACATCCTTTTAATATGAATTCCCTGCAATTCCCAAGCTCTCAAATGTTTCAAACCAGCTGTAGTAGTAAGACTTTTAATTATACTCTTGCTTAGTGAGTGACATATAGCTCTTTCACAGTTTGAATTAGCCCTGGACAAACAGATAGGAGTAATGTGAACTAAAAACTAAATGCAGAACAGCTGTGGACAGAAATGAATGCCTTGATTGAAAACATTCTCCTGATAGTTTTCTTGAATATTGCTATGGTACAAAAATTGCAGTTTTATTATAAGTTTTCTAAAGTGACAGGTGTCCTTTTGAGCAGCTTTCCTGTGCTTTTACCTTTAATTTTGAAAACTAAGTTGTTAATTTGCAATTTACTTCTCTATATTGAAAAAGGCAGCACATTGTTCTTGCAGTGATTAAACACCTTTTCCCCAAAAAATGCCTCTGGACAGAATCTTTTCTGGGAAAGGGTCTAGCCTTCATTGGGTATAATTTCTGATGATTTAGTGGTCATTAATGAGCTTCCTGTAACTGAAAAATAAACAAACAATGAAATTATTGAACTGAGACATCAATTAAAAGTGTATTTTTGATAAATTGTATTTCTCTTTCTTAAAAATAATTTAGAAAATATGACCCTTTGGTTTTAAAAATATAACCTGTGCCATTATAAATATACTAATTTCCTTAAGTGAATACTTAATATTTGATGCATTTTTACTTAGGGTAGAGAAGGTTAATAGTATCATACAGAAAAATTACCTGAGTCTTATTTCCATCACAGTATCAATTCTTCGGTGCCATGTGAGTTTTTAGAAAATAAACAGGAAAAGTGTAACAAAACCGCCAAAGCAAGACTTAAAGTCTTAAAGTATGGTCTTTGGAAATGGCACTTCAAACCGCCCAGGTGCAGTTGGATTGTTAACTGTGCCAGAAATAGCTCAGAATCCAACAGATTCTGGGTTTGGTGCTTCTCAGCTCAGTAGCATGTTGTGTAACCAGCCACAAAACTTTGAAACAAACAACTCAGGACAAGAATCCAGAACAGTTGCAAAAGCATAGATTTTTCTCTTTGTCTTGAAGAAGTTGTGTTATTACTGAGCATAACTTTTCATAACTGGCTGTGCTTCCAAATTCACTTTCTATCAGCTTTGTCTCATTCACACTCGGGATTTAGCTAAGTGTTCAAATAGACATCACAAATTTCTGTTTACTTCCATAGCTAACCACTGAACATGAACTGAAATTTGGAGAACTGCTTTTAATATCAGCGTGATATTAGCCTGAGATAATTGTTACACTGCTTGCTGGGGACTTGGTATGATTAGAGACATGCCCCTGCAGAGTCGGCTGACAGAAACTGGCAGCATAAAGCAGAAAACCTCAAGCTCTTTGGAATGGCAATATTTTGGAGGAGTGATATCACTTGTTTCAGCTCAAAACCTCTTAAGAACGTCCTTTACTTGGGAGGTTGAAAGTATGTACCAAGCTTTCCCTGAAGAATCAAGTGGGAAAAATTTCTCCTGGAGGAATTCAATCCAAAAATCTAACTCATGTACATTGACTCTCTCTTCTGCTGTAGGAATGTGTCTCTCTTAACCAGTTACAAAAGGTGTCACAAGCAGCTAGTTTAGCTACCTGACTATGATATTTGGCTTGGGAATATTTGTAAAATACCCAGAACAGTGTAACAAAGAATTCTGAAAGGCGTTATATTTGTCCATCTCACAGGATATACTACCGGAAGAATCTACACCAAGCTCCTTTTGAAAGCTCTGATTTAATGTTTGAACATATAGCACTGCTGGTGCTGAATACCCTCTTTGCATAACAAGTTTCTATAAGCCTATGTAGTTCACTTGGATCAAGCAACATCACTCCTCAGAGATTAAATTCTGGATTCCTTGGCCAGATCTACAATTTTATGAACTGTATTGCAGTCTTCTACCTGATATCAACAAGTAAATGTAGTATTTTCCACTAGAAAAAATAGCTAGTCAGAAAATTTCAGTTCATACAGAAGGAATTGTTTATGTGGCTGACATTTCTGTCACCTGAAGCTTCTTAAAGATTGATACTCTTGGGGTTTTTACATTACAAGATAAGCTTCATGAAGCTATATTAGAGAAAGAATGGAGAATGAGCGCAAATGTGAATTTTGTAATTAATTACATCTGAGCATAAATCAGTTTGCTTCATATTGCTTCCAAGCTTTCTGTTCTCTTATTTTGGATTAAAACTAACTAGTCTAAACACAAACTAGTGCAATTACAAAGAAAAACTACTGTTCTTTGATTTTTTTGCTTTAAAATCGATTCAGTTTTCTTAAAAATGTTCAACCAGAATGCTTGGGCTATTTCAAGGGAACAACTTGAGGTACAACAACTAACCTTTCACCACCAAATTTAAACTTTAGGTAATACCCTTTGTCCAGGCTGTCTGAATGTGAATTGAGCATGTTTTGCAAGATCCCAAAACTAGGCTACAAAAATTGCTGCTTTCCTAGTCCATTTGGTTGAAATGGATTCCTGTGTAGTATTTGCAGAATTCCTCATCACAGTAAGTTTTGTTCTGGAATCTGACAGCCATTTGCTTTTTCAGCTGAAGTAAAACAAAATAAACAATGCAAAATTGTCCTGAAAATGAACACTGACAATAAAAACTCAGCTGCTGTAAGAGGAAGCTGCTAATACTCGCTGGTGTAAGGGTAAATCAGAAACTCTGAAGGGCTTTCCTAGGATACATCCAGAGAGGAGTGGGAGGACAGTCATTGCTTTCCTTTACTTAGGCAGCATGAGAAGGACAGCTCAGCCAGATCTTGGACATGAAATTTCTTCCCACTAATGAGAACTATTTTTAAAGCACTTAGAATGTTTTGTTAGCTATAGTAATAATAATGGAGTTATTAATATAGCTTCACCCTGTCTAGACAGATCTATATCTAGCTGAAAATGATGAGAACAAAAAAAAGAGAAACAGTTTCATTTCTGAATTCAAATCTCTCTAATTCCAAAAGTTTCACTGAGTTCCCACCACCCACCATGCTGAAATGACACCAGTGTACAAGAAGTTGGCAGAACATGATGCTTATAGCAAACATGCACTGTTACTTTTTTGGATTGCACCAAGCAACCTTTGAGCCCTGGCTGTCTTGTTTAACAGCCGGGGCTCAAAGGCTGCTGTGTTTGGCCAGAGCTGATATCAAAAATCAGGTGGCCCAGTTACACAAAGAGAAAAAGAATTTGTTGTGAACCAAGCAGTTGTGTCCCCAAACTCCTGCAGATCAGCACAGCTCACCTGTCCTGTCCCACCTAGAAACCTATGCTGCTGTACCTTTGCACCATGGGCCAAGCAGCCTCTCAACCTTTCATCTTTCCTGTGCAAGCAAGTGCTTGGTTCTTCCTGCAGCAGCCACATTCCCTCAAGGTGCAGGTAATCTCTTTCAAAGCTGAGCCATATGTGACCTTCCACCCCTAGAGAAGCTGTCCACTTCCTTCCTTTGCCCAAGAAGCAGTTCTTCCTCCCTCAAGTTAAGCAGTTGCCTCAAACTTTTCTGTAGAGCTCTGCCCTCTTCTTGCCTAAGGTGCTATTTTCCCCCTACCACCTATCAGGTACTTTGTGGTTTAACACTTACACAGGAAAAATTATAGCTCTCACAGTAATGGTGTTCTGCAGTTTTTATCCCATTTATTGTCTGGCACTGGGAATTTGGGAAGCTCCTGAATGACAAAGATTATTCCCCAGACTAGCTCTCCCTCATTGAACCTTTCATTCTTTTCCTAATGTTTAAAGGTGTATTTCAATGTTTCAGGATGTTGCAAGTCTTCAATTTTTTTCTGCTAGCATGTCATATGCTTCAGCTCCACTGAAAGTAAAGTGCATGACTGCAATGCTGACCAATTTTCTTTTAGTGGTTCATAACCCTCCTCAGGCACCATCCAACTCTGTGGAAATGTTCAGTGGTTTTCCATATTTTTGGATGTTTTAAACTCTGCTTATTACTGTGATTTAGAACTCTTGTATTTCCATCAGTGAAAAAAGAGGCCTTGAGAAAATGTGCTTGCAGACCTCCTCATTGTGAGGGGAAGGAAGTGGGGAAATACTGGGAATCGGTAGGGGTGGCAGTTTTACTGTGGTGAAGTAAAAGCATCAAGCTATTGTTATATTCTTAATGCCAAAGTGGGAAACTGCACAAGGATCATCTGCTACCTCAACCCAAATTCCCAGATCCTGAAATCCCTCAAACCTGTATCCTACCGGATATCACCCATCCAGCAATCTCATATTCCCTGATCTCTATGCACCAATGCCTTCCCACCCATGATCAGTCTACTCCAGTACTATTGATGTTTTTCTTTGCCAGGTCACCCCAGACTCCTGAGATTACATCTTGAAGCTTTCTCCTCCACTGCATCCTGGATACTCCTTTGTAATTTCCCTATTTCTGTCTAGGTTCAAATCCTTTTCCACCTGTGCATTCACCCCATTAACCTCCCTCCCCATTCCAAGTCTCTATGTCTGTAGGAACAATTACTGACAAGTCCATTTATGTTTTTAAAACTATAGATTTATGGACCTTCCCTGCATCCTCTTTCATTCCCTTGGATGCTAGCGCCTGCTAGCTGGCTGAACTTATCCCTTTCTTGGATCTGCCCTCAGAAATAAACATGGCCCAGCTCTTGTTTCTGGCAGGAACCTAAGAAAACCTGGACACTGGCTGCAGTAATCAAAGGTCTGCTCAGATGGCAAAGAAAAACAAGAGAAGTTTGGGATGAAGAGTCCATATAGAGCCCTGAATGAACTGCTGTCCTTCAGTTCTTGATTTGTTTTACCCCTGGTAGGCTTTGCTCTTGGTTCTGTAATCACTCAGGACAAGAAGGTCAGCTCCTAAAGGCCCACTTAAATCTGCATCTGTGGTCTAAGTGATCAGCATTACCTAAGATGAGCTTCAGTGTAAAATAACCGGTCCCAACTGAAAGGTACATTGCTGCACAACATATGCAAAGTACATAATCATGCAAAGGATGAACAAATTTCTTGGCATTGTTCTCCAATTCTGTAATTACTTCCATGTGGGAACATCCCTGCACCCAGTCAGAGCCCCCATTGGTCTCCATGGAGTTCTGTCCTCCCCTACCATGGCCCTGGCCATGAAGCAGCAACATTTGACACAATCCTTGAAATGACTTTTCTAAAGCTCTTAATTCTATAGGTAATTTTGTGGGGCTTTAATGAGGTTGAGGGAGAAGTGGAATGAACAGGAAGAAGGAACTTGGGTATGTGCCAGAACATGTGGTGGATAGTAGTAGTCTGATTTCTAAAATGGAGGTGTTGCAGCCAATGAGCTCAGTATTTCCCATATTAATGAATTTTAAGGTTGGCATGAAGCTGCTTAGACAAACACAAGAAGCGTAACTAGGAAGGATAAGAAATACTCTGTTAATATTACTCTCCGCACCCATATTTGTATGTACACAAAACACCCTCTGTTTATTTTAATTTTTACTCAGATTAAACAGTGAGATGACTTTAAGTGACCAGTTTGGCAACAGCATGGAAATATTATATCCAGAGATAATTTTATTCCCAAACTGAATTATATGTAGCAAACTGCAAGTTAATGATTTGGCCATGAAAGAAATAATAAGATTAAAAAGGATTTCTTATTGTCAGTCAGCTGTATGTATTCCAGAACAATTAATGTTTTTGAGTATTTGGATGCGGTTTTGGTGTTGGCACTTGCTGGGAAGATAGTAAAGTGACAGTGAAAAAGAGTAGTATAAAATTTCAATTCTCTTGATACTGTCCAGAGTAGCAATAGTTATTCCCCCTGAGTTATTGATTCCATTTTGATTTTATTCAATCCTGAAAGGGGTGATGCTTTAAGGTTTTTTTTTTAACTAAAAATTAGTTGAGGCACCTATTTTCCCAGGTTTCATAGCTCTTCAAAGCCTGCTGAAAGGAGACAGTACTTGTTTATGGTAGACTCTTCAATTTTTTGAAGGTTTACATTGAAACTACTGTAGAAAAACAAAATATTTTGCACATTTACTATTGTATATTCTGTTGTAGTTCTAACTTCAACCCCAGTATATTTCTTTGCATTTGTGCTTTGAATTGGTTTCACTGATGAAGACACAATAAATTATACATAAAAGAAAGTGATCTTCTAAGATGATGTTCATTAGGCAGTTCTAACTTGTAATGCATCAGAAACCATATGCTTTGTGCATTGGTTCACAGCTGTAAAACTGACTTGAAATTACCAAATGAAGGCTTGGTGCCAGTTTCCAGTAAAGCCAATGACAAAACTTCATTTATTTAGATGGTTCAGAGTGAACAGTGCAATATTCTCAACTACAAATTAAAATGTTTTGGTTTTGAGCCAAAGTCTTTTTTTTTTCCTTTTGCAGCTTTGTAATGCTGAAAATGTAGGTAAACCCTCTCCTCCTTTTTTTTAGTGTATGAAGATAATAAAAAATGTAGTCTCTTTCTCACTAATTTTAGTCCCTTCTGCTTCTTCACCTCAAACCAAGGTTTAGTAACTCAGGGCAGTCACTCTATAAGGAAAAGGAGACAGAAGGGTCAAGTGTTTCTGGTCACACCTCAAGTGATCTAGAGAGCAGCCCACCTGTGTGAGCCCTCATAGCCTCTCAGGGGGTTGGAGGGGCAGGTGCTGTCCATCAGAGTCCATGGTTGCCAGACACACCATCCCACTGTGGATTCCATTTGTAATCTGATCCTGAGCTCAGGTAGTAAAAGGAGACACCATTTCGTTTATGGGGAAAGGGCTGTTCAAGCACCAAAGGGGCATTTTGGGAAAAGGTCCCACCCTTTGTTAAAAATCTATGTAATTTATTATTATTATTGTGCAATATTGTATGGAACAGTCTATCATCTGAACTAGGACAAAACCTGTTACACGCTTCCAAATTAATGATGGAAGGCTTCCAAACTATTGAAGGGATTTCTAAACATACATTCCCTTGAAAGAAAAGTGGATGAGTGGTACCTCTTTCACACTTCTCTTGTTTACTTCCTGAAGTACTTTTCCAACTTTTAAAAGATTTCTGCCCCTTTTAACCTTGGAAAAGAGGCTAAGCTTGTGGCTTGTAGACTGAAAGTGTTCACTGTATATAGAAGTTCGAGCCTCTTAGCAGGGAGTCCATGATGGACTTAAGGCAAAAACCTATCCATAGTACTGGAATCATCATGAAGCAGAGAATGTTAGAGTCATTTACAGCTGCCTGGCATTGTGCTGAGGGACAAATTGAAATGACTGATCTGCCAGGCTTGTCAACACCTTTGAAATCTGCTGCCTAGCCTGGTCCCCCAAAAGACACCTTGGAGAGACATGGAGCCAAAGTGACAGACAAAGCCAGAGTCCACCTACTTGTCACATTTTCTTCCTTTGTTTCTTTTCCTCTTTTATAATTGTCTTTCTTTTTGCTTGTTCTTGTCCCAACACTAGTGTTGTAATATTGGTAAGTAGTTTAATTAGAAGATTTATTAACTTGTGTTTTTAATCTTTTTTACTAAGAAAAAGTACCAAAAACTTAACATCAAAATAAATGCTGTTACACAATCCAATAGTTGGGTGCAGTCTGTCTCCTTTGAATTCCATGGCTAAATTCCCATTGGCTTTCATGGGAGCCTATTAAGAACAAGCTAATATTATTTTGTAATATGCATGCCACATGGGGTCTCAATTTAGTCACTTAAATAAAGGCACCTAAACAAGTGTCCTTCTTTTTATTGATGTGAATGACTCAAGTAGCTAAATGGGAATACAAGTGCCTAATTTTAGTACATCCACAGCTGAATGTGGTAACCACAGTCCAGTACCATGATTTTGTCTATATGGGTTGGCATTTATCAGTCATGCAGGGAATAGCTTAGCAAAGGGTGTTTCAAAAACACTTCTGTTGTGTATATCCCATAAATCTAAAGTAAAAGCAGATAGCAAAGCAGAGAAGTAAATATGAACCAAAAATCTGGGATTAGCTTGACAAAAATAAATTATTACCTCTCTGAGGCTTTGCTTCACGTTGTTAATTAATCACCTTTAAAATTAATTTCTAATATTTCAAATAATTAATGTTTTAAAAATATAAAGCAATTTAAACTGTTGTCAGAACTGGGATAGAGTTTGTCTGGAGCAGCACTCTGCAATTTGGTGAAGATCCAAGAACTGCTTAATTTAGAGCAGAAAGTGTTCAATGCACTTGGTTATTAAACACCAAACTATAGACAAGTGCTTCAATAATTGGGAGATCATGACCTCCAACATCACGAAACTTAAAAAAATTAAGTTTCCAAGACACAATAATACAAACTGAGACTCTTAGGGATTTGCAAAGTCATTGTTTGCTCTTTTCACAGGATTAATATTAAAATTTCCCTTGTCTGTCTGAGGATTAAGGCCAAATCTGATTTTCGTTACACCTTTGTAAAGAAGAATTGCAAGTTTTACTAGTAGAAATTTTAAAAAATGTATATATTCAGAAAGTATGGTCTATATAAGAATAGATGTGTAAGTATCTCCTGACTTTAAGTGTTAATGAACATATACATTCTCACAGAGCATATGAATAAATCCTGTCACTTGAGACCATATTCCTTCAGCACTTTGGTGTGTGAGCTTTGTGATTTATCCACAAATGTATAATGACCAAATTCTCATGTTTCCCTTCTCAGTGACACAGTTGTGCTGGAGTTCTTTGCTTTTTGACAGCTTTCAGCATGTGATTAGGATTAGACTTTTGGTAAACCCGGAACTATTCCTTATTTCATTACCTCTGGGGTGCTGTGTACAGTTTCTGCATGTTTAATCTCAGTTCTCCATTTTTAATTTGGACCTTCTCAAGAAAGTGACAGAATTTCTTCTGGCTTCCACTTACTGGTGTGCAAGATGCCTTTATTGTTTTGGAGAAAGGAGTATTCCAGATTTTTCTAAGGTGTCCACCTTTCAAGCCTCAACCTTACAAGATGGGAGAGCCTAATCTTCAGAAATATCTCTGACAGTGGCCTTTGACCTTGTTTGGGTCTTCTAAAACCTTATATATTCTTGGTCAGATTGTGTCATTTACTTCAACAGAAGATTCCATCTACCAAAATTTAGTAGGGCTAGAGATGTTCCTACATGATGAAAAAATTTGTTTCACTCTTGCTGTTTTTTTTGGCTGCTAACCCCAGAATCAAGGCACCAATTAAATTTGCCAGGAAAACAATTCCAAGAGAAAAGGTACTTACCATATTCTATGCCTTTATCCCAGGAGATCTCTAGGTCCTAACAGGTTGACTTGTCACTCTTGTCACAGTAACAAGTCCACTGTGAGTAACACAATCTTTATGGATAGTGCCAAGCAATCTCTGCGTTGTCATGATTGCTGGGACATGACGCAAACCCAGGCCCTTCATCACTGACACTGTGAGTGTCCTCAGCCCTTTGGGCATCTATCTCCTGCACCAACTGTCTGAACCTGAGGTGTTAAGAGCACATTTCCCTCATTAGCCCTGAGATCCAAACCAAGATTTCAGTACCAGCAAAAGTTCCTTTGTTTCTCCTCTTTGAATAAAAAGTGCATTTTATGAGGCAATGAATGCAAACAACCATGGGTGGGCAGAATGTCTGTTGGAAGCTGGAGCTCATTCTTTGGCAGAGACAATGCCTTTCTGCATTGCTGCTGGGTCTTTTGATAGGCTTCAGAGAGAGCAGAAGAAAAGGAGTCCTTGGCCTAAGTTTTGTTCCTAGAAATATGTGGAGTGTGTCAAGATGAATACCTATACTTCTTTCAGACACCAGCTTGACATGTTCTGCATCTGTGGCTGTTTTGTTATCTTTTATCTTCCTCCAGGAACAAGTCAAACTCTGCATACTATTGAAAAGATTAGTGTGCTTTTCATAACTGATTAGTTGAGTAACTTTACTGGGGGTTTTTTGTTTCGTTGTTGTTGTTTTGTTTTTTTTTGTTTGTTTGTTTGTTTTTTTTTAATCTTCTGGGCTATGGTAAGGGGGAATATGGTTACAAAATGAGCAGTATAGTTTGTTTCTTGCAGATGGATTTCTGCCTCCTGGCCTTCAAATTTCTGAAATGGTGAAATTGATTCCATTACTTAAGGACTTTTCTCCTCCATGAGACTTGAAAGAGGTGCTAATGGCCTTCACTTACATGCTCTCTGTGTACCTTCAGCAACTTCCTCACTGCTTATCTGTCAAAGATGTGTTTATTATTGAATATTGCTTCCTTCTGAAGGGTAAGAGAATCTTTTTCTATCATATCCATTCTTCACGGGATGTTTCTTTCAAGAGCTATCGTTGTTTCTGGCTCGGAATTCCATTTCAGTCAGAAACTTAAATTTTTTCAGTTATTCATGTCTTTCCTCCACACTTCGAATGCTAGTAAAACTCTACCTTGTTTCTTGTTTCTCTTCTTATTTCTGTTTTCTGACAGGAAGAGAAATTCCAGGTGTTTTCTGAAGCTCTTTCTGTCAACAGCTTAATGATCTGGGGATGTTGTCATTTTGTGTGCAGACTATTCATATAGATGAGGGGCTGTCTGGCCTGTTTTGAGACTGCAGTCAGGACTGCATCCATGATTGGAGAGAATGCCACTAGTGCTTCAGCTAAGTGTGTGGTACTGCTGAAAATTTTCCCCTTCCCTGTCGTCTGATGAGCATTCATGTGGCACTCTTTTCAATTTCATGAGGTCCTTGGCCATCTGGAGGCATCCGGAAATGGTGCTGCATTTGGCAGTGTTCTTACAATTTTTATTGGTAAAAAGAACTTCCATTACTTCTCTGGGGTAAATGTCCAGACTTCCTCTGGGCTCATGTTGTGCCAATATACATGTGTGCAAACATTGTGAAATATAGCAACTTATTTAAAGGTAAGACATTTTCTTCAAAGTATGCATATAGATTTTCTGCTTGCAGTGAACATGAAGACAAAGAATAACTTTTCCCTCTAGATAAAAGAGTGGAAGGGAAAAGTAGAAAGAAAAATTACATGGTCAAGAAGCAGATATTTTCTCTGCTTTCTTCCATGGCATAACTGTATTTGTGCACTACATACATTTGCTGGTAAATTGCCTCTCTTCCTTTCCAAAATCTGCATGTCAAAAATGATAACAGAACTATTAGCACATTGAATGGGCCATCATACTGCTTTTGGGAAAGCATTAGCCAGGGATGCTAAACTTCACTTCTTGCTTTCAAAGTCTACCACATCAATAAATATCACTAATCATCACTGTTAGTCATTAGCAAGTAACCAGTTGCAACTACTGGGATCTAGAGGCAATTTTTTTTTCTGAACATGCCTTTCATGCTGACATTTGTTTAATTGGTGGCAATAAGGCAGCTATGCTTGCTACTGGGGTGAGAAAAATCTGGCACCTGCTGCATCCTGGGTATAAATATTTCATAAAGATCCTATCAACTCAAGTGATGCCCAGGAGTTCAGGATTTGACTCTTAGCATGAGGGAGCTATTGTGGCCTCCTTGTGTTAATTGTCCTGTTGTTTGTCTTCCTCCTGTGCCCTTAGGAAAGTTGCTTCACTTTAACCCCAGTTTTATGGCTGTCTCCCTTTTTGCATCATGGATAAGAAAGCTTTTTGTGATGCTTTTCTGTGCTATGTTTAGAATCTTAAATTCAAGACCTGGAATTTCTCAGAAATTCAAAGTTACTCAGGACCTCCCAGGATCTGTCCCCCAGTAAGAACAGAGAAAGGAAGCCATTGCAGTGGTTGGAGGGCAGAGTTATACAAAAGGTTACTAAATATTATTGCTTGTGCTTGACGACTTCCAACTGACCTGCCACCCACCTTCTTGCTGAGCCAGAAGCAAATTTGAAAAAGAAACCGCTGTGCATCACTTCCCCAACAGAACATGCTGCAGACAAAAAGAATCGAAACCACAACTAGAGAATTGGATTTCCCCTGCTTTCTCCAAAATAAATATTTGTTTGTAACAAAGGCAGCCGGAAGAATGAGACATGTACCTTTGACACTAAAGGCTTGTGTGTTTGTGCCAGCTGCAGTAGAGGTATGATCATCCACTGAGTGCGATCTGAGGTCAGGCTGAGCTCCTTCTCCCCCAGCTTGTGAATTAACATCTTCAGCTACCTGTACAAAACAGAGAGAGAAAAGCGGCTCAGGAAGTCCAGCAGGAATCTGTAGCAAGCAAAAAGCAAAATGAGCAGTGGGGGTGCCTCTTGGAGCTGCTCCCTACACTACCCCTTCCAAATAGCAGCATCATTTCCTCTGAAGCCATTGTGGAGCAGCCTCATGTGCTGGCTTTTGGAATGAGCTCCAAAGGGACAACATTTGTACAAAAGTATCTGTATAGGGGAGGCCCATGACCAGGAGGCAGCTCACAGCCATTATTTAGGAATGAGATAAGCAGCTTCAGGAGATGATTAGCAAAAAGGAGAGGCAATGAAGGTGAGCTGTTAGGAGTACAAATACTGTATCCTCTTCTGGATGCTGACTTTGAAAGGATCCATGCATCTCTTAGCAGAGCTCATTCTTTAAACAAACCCAGTATTACAGACCAGGGCTTTGGGAAGTAGCTTAGCAGTTAGAAGCTTTAACTAAGTGGACAACACTGATCACAGCACCCTTCCTCTCATGGTTTGAGTGGGCTTACACACCAGTTCGCCATTTTCTCAAAGGTGGCCCAAAAGGATATATTCCTTCTGTGAGTGGTTGAAAAGGCAACAGGTTAGTAGTAGATAGCAGAGCACTGTTGCTAGCTGATGGAGTCAGTTGGAAAAGCCTTTTCTGAACTCTGGAGAGCTGTTCATCAGGCATCCTCATAGGGAGGCTTGGATGTGACAGATATTCTTGTACCTTGAAAAACCGACTGCCCCATCACTTGCTTTTTCTTTGTTTTTCTCATACCTTATGCTTCACTTTTTGTATAAAGGCACAATAAAGAAAGTATATGGGACAGAGATTTGCCATTAAAGGGTCAATTTTTATAAGCAGTTACCACATGAGATTATCTGGAGCACCACAATTATGGTCTTTCGCAAGCTGAGGGAAGTGTTGTGGTGTCTCATATGGCACCATTTGCTAACACTTAGCCAGAAGAGATTTTTATGGTCAGCAAGCACTCTAAATTCATAATGTTTAGTTTCACATTTTTTTTTTCTCTAGTCCACTTTTCCAGTTCTCATTTTCAGCTGTTACCTGGCATGAATTTGCACAGAAGAACCTCCCCTGTCATCAGGGTGCCAGAAAAATCCATTCAGATTAGGAGACGGAAGGAGATTTAGAAAGAGAGTCTCTGTTGGATCATGCTTGTGCCTTCACAAAAGCCATATTTTTATTATGCCCTTACATAACCTGTCCCCTGTTTCAAGTACAGCTTGAAAAAAAAACCTCCTTCATACAAGAACATGACCAGCTGAGTAAATAAAAAAACCTGTTGAACTTGTGGATTATACTTACTGAGGCCCTAACTATTTTGATACATGTGCCTGCATAGCAATACGTTTTGGAGAGAAATAGTGATATTGAGACACATGAAAACAGGCTACAAGTTAACCTGAAGACATATTCCTGGTAACACAGTTAAAGGAAAGGGAGAGGTGCTCAAAGGTAAACTCAGGTCAATTGGCATCTTCAAAAACAAGACTTGCATGACTTATAAAACAAAGTCATATGCAAAGACGGAACAAGTCACAGAAACAACAAATTTACCACAGTGTCATGAGAGTGGAAAGGAGGAAAAAAAATGACAAAAAAGAACTCAGCAGTAAAATGAATATATTCATACAGTGTCAGTCTCTCCAGACAAGAAATGGTGCCAAGCAGAACCGCATCAGCGTGTGGCCGCTTCTTGCACTGACACTAAAAACATCTGTTGAGGTACAGCGTTTATACTGTCTGCCAAACAAGAGTTTTTTAATCTTAAAACATATGCTGGAAATAGGAAAATTTGGACAAGAACAAAAAGAAAAAAGAGGGGTGGGTGGCCAATAAATTAAAAGTGAGAAGTGGGGAAGGACAGATTGGAGACAATGTTTTCCACATAGTGTATCATAGTTAATTCAAGTCATTTCAGGTCACCAAGGAAAGGAAAGCTCATGAAGGAATTCACAGATTGCTCAGAGAAGTTGAAAGAAATAAAGTGGTGTTCATGTCAGGCTTCATCCTTTAAATGCTGGGTTTTGAACAGTTAACCATAAAACTCAGGTTTTAACAAGTTTGGGAGTAAATCCAATTTGAGATGCAAGAACTGATGCTGACAGCAATACGCTTATTTTTCAGGCATGCATATCACATTTTTTGAAGCAAGTGTGTATTTAAGCCCCCCAGCTGAGCCAGAGCCTAATATTGGCTCTTCAGAAATTGTGCCTCCAGCCTATTTGGTTAAACACTTATGCAAACAAATTTTAGATACATACAATGAGTAAATCATTTGAAGATCACCTTAACATTTATTTCTCTAGTTGAAGAAGCTAGAATACAGAATTCAGAAATATTTCAGTGAGAATAATTTTCAGATATGACCAAAGAAGTTATTCAACTATTTCTAGAGTATTTTTAAAATAAATAAGTATTCCTTATGATAAAATGCTCTCTTAGAAGGAAGTTTATTTTCATTTCTAAAATAAACTATATATTTTCAAGTACATTATTTGGTGAAGTTATCTAAGTGATCTATTTCCTGAATATCATAAACATGTAAGAATAGAAGATTTGATTTAGTGTCACTGGCCCTTTGAAGTCAAGTAATTTGTTCATTCAGATGAATGTCTCTTTGGTACCATATCAGGCTTACAGTATGTGGTGCATGTCTAAAGACAGAGACGGACAATGAACCAACTTTAATACAATTTGTCTGCTCAAATAATTCCATGTGAATTGTGCTTTTAGAAGAGAAGATGTGCCTAGAGTAAAGTGCAGACCCCTAGAAATCAAAGAGGAAACTCCCACTCTCTTCAACAGATTTGAGATTTCATCTCCAGAGTACTCGACTTTCAAGTACAAAAGACTTACGCTTAGTGAATCACTGGATATGGTAAATTGCACGTTTTCAAAATCTGCATCAAATTAATTGCGCTGTATGTCTTTCAAGATTTGCTTTATTTTATTTTTGTTTCATTTATTAAATGTTATATTTTTGAAAAACACCATAGAAATGAACAGATGAATGGATTACACACACCATGGTTTGCAGAAGTTTTTCGTCCTTCTAATGTGGCAATTGGGACAATTTAGACCAGGGACTGTGGTAGATTACACCCATTGTAGACAATTTACTTCTGGGATATAAAACATGTTCCACAATATGAAAATCAAATTCTAGAATGAGGTGATGTGACGAAATGGGAGATGTTTCCTAAGGGCAACACTCTGAGCTACATAATTTTCTGCCCTATCTGATATTTTTGTCTTTGAATGAGTTCTGTATATTAGGTGAGTATGTAACTAAGTTTTACTGGACATTCATGTTCTTGTGAAAATACAGAGATTTTACGTGCCCACATAACTGTTATTTTCAAATGTTTTTGTTTCTCCCTGACTCCTAAGAGAATATTTTCTGTGATCATGTAAAAGCAAAAGAAGTTTAAGCCTATGGATATCTCTCCCTTTGTTGTCAATGCATCACAGTCAGAAAAGGTGCAATTGGAAAACCACAATTGGTCTGTTAAAATGCTGGTAACAAATTGCAGTTATTTCTTCATGATTGGCAGACAACGTTTTAAAAGGCCACTAGGAAATAAAGTATTCTAGGCTGAATTTTCAGATCAGATAATTTCTGTTAAAGTTCAAGATCATTCTGAAGTTTCAGAGCATTTTTTCTTCCCAGTAGGAGACTTCTCAGTGATCTGCAAGAAATGGCAAGATAATCATGTGGAAATGCATCTTGCAATATCCTTCTTCCAGTGAATGTTAAGTTTCTTGTGAGACCAAAGCTTTGGCTGAATCTTTGGTGTTTTTGAACCCATCCTCACTTTTACATCTGTGAACTAAATTTGCAGATTGTCTCCACTTTAATTTGCATTCTTATTTCTCAAAGAAAGCTGACTAACCCTTTTTTTCTTGCTCAACATCAGTTTGTCTTCTTTAGTGAGAATCTACACATGGCTCATTGCAATATGAAAGACTGAGCTGTAAGTGAAATTTTGGTGGTTAATAACTGTTGACCTCCATGTTCAGAAAAAATTCATACACAGTGGACTAAATAAATACATATATTAACATAATAAATTATTGAATTTAGGTCTTTGATTCTATAAAAAAGACCCCAAAGCCCCCAGCTGGTAGCATTTATTTTTTTAAAAAACTTTAGACAACATAAAGAAAACCAGTTTAAGGTTTCACCAAACTGTTGAGTTTCGAAAAAACATTTTTCCCCTTAATTTGAACCATCATTTTCTCAAAGAAAATTAAATTAAAAAAACAACTAACATGTTTTTTTCATTAAACTGAGTATTGAGCTATGCAAACAATAAAGATCCTTGTTTGAAATTAATTCTTGTCCTGCTTCTGGGATTACCAGGGGAATAAAATTATAGCAAAACAAAACAGAAAAACCTGCTACAGCCTAGAACTTGCACTTTACCAGAAGCAAAAGGAAATTTAGACTCAATAATTTAGAGTTCTATTGTCTCCAAAAAGCACGATTCTAGAGTTTGTTATAAATTTGACAAAATGAAAAATCTCATCACTCCTGTCACCAGAAGCCAAAGTTGTACCTCTAATTTTTATTCTTTATAGCTGTAGTTTACTTTTACTCCACTGTACCTAAGGGACATCTTTAGATGATTCTCAGGAATGTGAAAACAAGAAGAGTGCATCAAGTCAAGAGATACTAATTGTCTAAATTTTAGAGGAAAAGATTCCTCCTAGGGCAGGAAGCTTGCCTGGATGTGGGAAAGGTCTCATAGAAAAATCTGAAAACTTTTGGGTTGACTGTATTCTTCTTTTGTATTTATGTAAAAATTAAAAGAAAACAAAAAACCCCACAAACAAAACCACAACATCTGACCTGTGATACTGCGTTAAAAACCTCAGAAATTCTTTTTAGAAATAGGTCATATTTCTGTGAGTAAACGTCGCTTGAGAATTAGCATCGTGAAACACTCAAATTGGTTTCAGAAGTTTTATTCTTGTAGGGTATCATGGTATTGAACATATCAGTTTTGGGAGTCTCAGTCTTCTGAGGATGTCTGTCTGCTGTGACTACCCATCAGTCCTTTGCTCTGCTGAGATCCAGCCATCTGTTTTGTGTTGAGCCACTTGAATAAACTGTTGCTCCCCTTATTCTTTGTGTACAGAGCTGCCTTTTGGAACACAATATTTGGTCAGGTTCCTTGGCCCACAGTTTTCTTCTTCTTATCCAGTTGTCCTGCCCCAAGTTCCCCAGTTGTGCTTGGGTTCTCAAGAGTCCAAAATCAACATTGTAGAGACACGGGCATGCTGAGTTTGTGGTTGAGGGCACATCCAAATATTGCTACATCACAGATTTGGTTCAAATACTTTGCATAGCCCATTTATTCTAATTAAATAAATTATATTTCTCTAAAGGAAAGAAGAATGGAGAGAGAAAATGAGCAGGGATCAACTGCTGAAGCATTCCCTGTGTCAAAAAACATGAGCATTCCTGTAACATTACACTGACTCTGTCACCAGGGACCCGGCAGCCTAGCTTCAAGCTTTTGCTCAGTGCTCCAAGAGTCCCAAGTCACAGAGCTATGCCCATGACTTAATATTGCCAGCATTAAGCAGATTTTCTGGGGAAATTGTTCAAGTACTTTTTTTTTTTAATCATGTTTTCTTCAAGTTGCAGAGTCATCTTGCCTCCCTAAGGGCCACAGGCTAACACGTGGAATAGATATCAATGAATTGTTTTCATCCTACAAGCTAATGGCCGTGTCAAAATTCCTTCAGTCTTCCATCTATGTTGGGGAGTTTTAAAAATATAATTTTCTTTGCTATGCTACCTATTAGCTAGATGGTTTGTTGACCATTTTTATAAAGTTCATGTACACATTTAAAATGCTTAAAAATGTGTCAGAATGTTGATTTATCTTGTTACTCTATTAATTTTTTGTTCCAGCTTCCATTTCTTCAGGCTGGCATTCAATGACATAAATTTTCAGTGAACGCGTATTTTATATCCCTTTAAGACAGGGGATTTTGCTGTATCACTCACTACATAATAAAATAAATGGAGGAAAACTCAGAGCGTGTACTGCCAATTTATCCTAGAATGTCTCGGCTTGTGCTGGCGCGCGGCCTGACCACGGCAGCAGCCCGGTGCGCTCGCGGCCGCGCCCCGGCCAGCGGCTCCATCGCCCGCTCGCTGTGCGGCCTCGGCAAATGAACCAGCTTTTCCTTGTTCCTGAGGAT
Organism: Cettia cetti; assembly: GCA_013401135.1. NCBI lineage: Eukaryota > Metazoa > Chordata > Aves > Passeriformes > Sylviidae > Cettia > Cettia cetti. Next base: position 49,210 of record VZUI01060895.1, read on the forward strand.
GGCAGAGCTCATCTGCAGCACTGGAAGTCTTGCAGTGATGGAATCCAAGAGCAGCGTGCTTTGATCCTGCAGCCGGGTGCGGGGCAGAGGGCTGGCAGCCCAGCCAGGCTGGCTGTGCCAGCTGGGTCCAAGGCAGGATGGGCGTCGCAGGATTCACTCTGGGAACCCTCCTGCTGGAGCCATGACTGGGTTCCCTGACTCCATCAAGCTCTTCCTGAGTGTTTCATAAGTCAAATGAACCCCAGAAAAGTAACTGTTTATAATACCATGAATGGATAAAAGTGTCTAAAACTGTAATAGAAAAGCACCCTTTGTGAATAGTAGTAATTATAATATCTTGAAAAGAGAGCTTTCACCTCTCCTACTATTTAACTAGAAGAGGAGGAAACTCTCTCTTCTACTACTTCCAATAGATAATTGGATAATATATCCAAAGGGATCATATCTATGTTTCAATATTAACAACATTAGGATCCAAAACTTAATTCAACTAATTTATTACTTTTGCAAAATGCAAACTTGCATTTGCCCCATGTTCTAGATGACTTGGATCTGCATATAATAGTAAAACAGTTTTCTTAGATCATTAACTGACAGCAATAAAAAACAGAAATAAAATGGTAAATTTCAGCAAGAATCTAATTTTTGAAAAGTGTTACAAGCCTAGGGAAAATAACTGCCTGGATTTTCAATTTTTTTAGAGATAACCTAAATTTAGTCCATATATTTAAGCATTGTCTATCTTTTTATCTTTCTCCTTTGTCTTTTTCCTCTTCCTCTTCTTTCTTTTTTTTTTTAATTACTTTCTCTCTCTTTTCCACCTTCTTTTTCTTTTTTAAAGGAAATATTTTTTTCTGAACAAAAAGAAAGAAATTTCTAAGGCACGTTCCTGATTCACTCATTAAAGAAGATAAACTAGTAATACTTTTGCCTTTTCCCACCCCAAGAAAGAATATTACTGCAGATCAGGATCTTCTACAATAGATTTAATATTTTAGAAGATTTAATCTGCAGGGATGAGTTAATGTTTCCAGGGAGTGGCATCTCAATACTAGTTAATATGTCTCTCTCTTATAAATATGAGCTCAGATGGCTGAAAACAAAGTTTGAATACTAAGGCAGTTAATTAGGTTGGCTCCAAAAGACACCAAATATCTCTTTCAAAACAATCTCTAAATGGATGAGGTTCTTGGAAATACTATGACATACAGGCTAATAGTTGGTTGTAAACACAGATCTGGAGCCTTGTTTCTGACAGTAACAGAAGATGCTAGAACACAACAAATTACTCCTGTACATGCTGTTGTTGCTTCCTGGAAGGATCATTTCTTCTTCTTTTCTTATGGATATTAACTTTTTATAGCCATAGAATATGAGTGTGGAAACTTTAGTTTTGGAGTACGTTTAGACTAGTATAAAACCAAATCAGGACTAGAATCTGAATTTGAATTCAGAATTCCAAAATCTAGCATACCCTTTGCTTAAAAGCCAATAGTCTTTTTTTGTGTCTTGTTTTAATGTATTGTAGAAGGATACAGAACTTCAAAAATATCTTAATTTATGGAGTATTTGATGGGAAGATCTTACTTGATAAAGAAAACCCATATCTCTATGTGTTTGCAAAATTAACTTTTCACTGACACTTGATTTCAATGTCTGAGTAAAGGGACTTCAGTAGCAGCAGTGGGTAGGGAAGCAGAATGGAGAGACCTGAGACACAGCCAAGTTCTAGGAAAAAGACGCACTATTATAGCTCATTGTAATTCAAGTTAATACAAGAGAAACCCAAGAGAGAGGTATGTTTGAAATCACACCCAGGGCACTCATTCTTTTTGGAATGGGATGAGGACTTATATACTAGTATAGTTCTGTTCTTGCTATTAACTCAAAAAAGCTGTAGCATAAATACCAAAATTTCTGAAAAAAAAAAAAAAAAGCTGAATCTATGTATTCTATGGAAGACTGTCAAATACTGGTAATATCTGTTAAAATTATTAGGTATCATCACAGATTGATCTATTTTATAATGTGGGACTTGGAAAAATTCAAAGAAATCTTACATCGTGTGTGCAAAGGACACACACAAAGTCCAAGTCTCTCTTCTTTGGCACATCTGCAACTTTAATATGTGTCATATAGGTTTTGAAATGTTTTTATGAAAAAATATAAAATGTGTATTCTAATATGTCAAGGAACATATAAACTAATTTATGAAGTCACATGGGCTCACTTCGCCTTCAGGCACTCTTATTCTTTTGTGTTTAGAAGATTTGAACCCCTCTGTTTTTATCAGAAAAAGGAGAACAAATGAAGCAGTGTTTCAACAATGGAAAACCATCACAAGAGACACAGATCCTTTAGACAAGGACTAAACCAATGGCAGACATATCACCACCACAACCCTTCAGTCCTTTAACTGGTACTTATCTGACTGATAATGGCTGAAAGTCATCTATCATTGCTTAAACTACATGATGATAAAACCAGAGTCTGGAAAATATCATTACTTGATCTATTTGGTAAACTTTCAAATATTTCAGAAGATTTGCCAGGCAAACAGCTTAGTATAAAGTTTAGTTTTATTTAATTTGTGTTTTATTGCTTTTAAATTTAGCTTGCAAAAAAAGGACATGATTAAAGAGCTACAGCTGAGTGAAGGTACAAAGCTTCTGTTGTAGAAATCTGAGTGAGTCAGTCTGTAGATAATTTGTAGCTGCATTTTAGCCCAGAAAATTTTGCTGCAGGGGTGCTTAGTGGGTTTAGATGTATGTCTGAAATCAGCTGGATAGGTTGAATATAATATCTTATTCAATCTTTTTCTTTATTATGTCTACTGTTGGCTGTCTCAAGGCCAAAATATTGGTACATCCAGTCAGGGAGACCATCCATTCCTTATTTCAAAGTAATATTACAAAATTCATTCTTTCATTGCCAGAATGAAAGAAAGGCTCAGTCAATAAACCAGTGCTTAACAAAAACATAAAATAATGAAACTTTTAATTGATCTTTGTTTTCATCATAAAATTCAGTCAAAAGAAATCAAATCTTTACATAAAACCTATCCACAGATCTTCCTTCAAAAGCAGTGTCTTTTGGGTTTTCTGGAGATCTCACTGTAATGCAAACCTGAAATAAGAAACCATCCATTTAGGTTCATTTTAAATCTTTCCTGTTAAAGGAAAAAAAAAAAAAAAAAAAAAAAAAAAAAAAACAGGATTTTATTAACACAGATCTTTAGTTTTACGTGTGTAACCCAGGACAAATTTCATTAACTCTTCTGTATACAGCAAATGCCTGGTAGCTGGGAATGCTACTAAGTGTGTTGCTGGGTTTTGCTGGGCAGCATGCGGGCTTGGAATGTGCAACACAGAAATATTTTATGAGCTGCTCTAGAGGCTGCAGAAGAGGAAGCTTCCCAGTTAAAGGGCAGGTACTGCAAAGAGGTTTTCTCTGGGCTTTAGGAAGACCAAGTCGAGGCTTTGAAGTCTTTTGAAGGGAAATGAAAGTTCTGCCTCAAAAAACATTGAGATCACTTCTGGAAGACATTTTCTTTTGTATTGGTAAAAGAGAGGAAAAGAAGCAAAGACTGATAATTATTTTCTGCAAATATGGCAAGATTTGCTTCTCAGGGGGAGATTTGATGAGTGACTGAATCTAAAGTCACTCTTTTCCAAATATGTCTTCATTTCCCCAAGTCCTGCCCAAAAAGAAAGGCATGTGTAACTGAGCTCAAGCAATACCAATTTGCATTTATGCAGCATGTTCAAAATCAAGAGCTACCAATACTTTTTAATAATTTGCATGGAAAAGATTTTAAAAACTTTTAAATTGCAAAATGTGATAAATGCATTTTCTAAACAGCTGCAATCATTCTAAAGAAACTGCAGCTAGGATATGCCCAGGCTTCAATTTTTAAAAGATTGTGGTTGTTTTAGTTTTGTTTTGTTTTTTTTTAACTGAATAAACAACCTCTGTGTATGGGCAGATATCCAGAAGAGTAAACCCAGAACACATAGAGTAGAGAAATTATTTTAATTAAGTCAAAACTGACTAATTAATATGAATTTCTGTATTTTATTTGCTCAATAAACAATTTCTCAAGTACCAGGAAAGAATACAATAACTGCCCAAGATTTGCTGTCGATAAAACAAAAAATTATTCTAGTAACACATGATGAAATTATAATACTAGTTCCAGCATAGTTGCTAAGAAATAAACAGAGAAATTTTTATGAAACAAATGTAAAATTATAGAAAAATATATTATGGCAGTTTTAAAAGTAAAAACTGCATGTAGATGTTATCCTCTCATGACAGCAATTTAAAACAGTGTGGTTTTCTGAAGTTGTCTCACAGAATAATAATAATACATCTTCATAAGAGAAAATCTCTCTGTAGTCAACAATATAATCTTTTTCAACTGTAAAGGTAATGATTAATTGAAAAAGGCTTTTTCTTTGTGGTCACAAATGCCTTAACCTGTATAAATATAAAAAAAATACCCAGTGATTGTTATTCCAAAGTTGAAAGAGGAAAAATCAGTTGTCTGGATAATATTTTTGAAGATGGGAAAGAAATAGCATCAGGAATATGATACTACAATGTGATGCAGCCAGTGGTTAGAACTTTGACAATACACCAGCTTTTGCAAAAATGTACAATAATGGTCTTGGATATGATAAAGTGCAAGACAGCATAATAATTGCAGATTAAGTCAACGACAAATTGTTTGCTGAGAAATATAATTGTAAAGTACGTAAGCATCATGTTAAACTAAAAAGGGTTTCACATAACATATCCAGCTTCACAAGTATCTGACTGTGTTTTGATTCTCACCATTGTCAGTGAGGAAAAAAAATCCATTCTGGAAATCATAAGTAGCACTTAGACACTGAAACTTCTAAAAGGTTGAATACTATTCCTTTGTATAAAGGACTGTGCATAGAAAGATTACGTAGTACATTTGGATGCTTCTAGAGTATACAAGAAAATTTTAAACACTCTACCTTACAGCTGTAGTGCTTTCAATTATTAAAACCTTCTGGAGTCCTTCATCTCTCTTCTTAACTCAATGCTGTAATCAAGAGAATGTTCTCCTTCTGTAGATAGACATGCAAGCAGAAGCTGTTTGATATTGATTCTGATGTGCCTGAGCTACAGATTAGAATTAATTAAAACCATGTGCAACAAAGACTTTAATGGATTAATTTAAAACAATTATGTATGGAAATTATACAGACAAATAAGAATCATTTAAAAAGTAAATTCAAGTGTCAAATAATTTAATTGAATGCTTGAGGGTTTAATTGCATGCTTCAGGGTGTTTTAAACAAATGTTAGAAAAAATGTTATGTGCTAACAAAAGTGGTGCATCCTCTAAGGCACTTCCTTTCATTTTTCACATTGCTCCATACCCCCATTCTAGGAAGACTGCCATGCTATTTCACAGACACTCCATAGTCAGAAGGAATTTGTACACAAACAGATCCTTTTCAAGACTGGGCCTTTATTTCAGAATTTTAGCAAAAGATTAAAGTCTTGAAACAGGAACTGTTAGTGGATCGACAGCACTGAGGATACACAGAAGTGATTAAGCATTAGCTGATGCATTTAGAGATTGACAAATAGCTCAGAAAGCAAAGATATTTATTACAGAACACTGGATAACGACACTATGGGCATTAGAAATATGAGATCAGCTCATAGGGCAGCCAGGCAGAGCACCATGAGCTTGTATAAATATCAATGTGTTTTCCAGTAAGGTAATTCAGAAACAACTTCTGAACTGTCAAGCAACATGAAAATGGACCAAAGGGATTTGCAGAATGCAAAAACAATAGAGGTAACTCCAAAGTGGTAGTAGCTATGAATAACCTTTGATTTGGCACCATTGCTTGTAGCAAGGCATTTTTCATTCTGTTAATTTCATTAACCACAATATTTAAAAATATGCTTTGGGAAACCATGAGGATACAATAACTAGTTCTGGGGAACAGTAGACTGACTCATCTCTCACTGAAGTCAATAGAAAAACTATGATTTACTTCAACAGGTTTGACCAGCTTCATGTCTGAAACAAACAAAATCTTTGACAGGCTTTCATGGATCATGAGATAAAAATATCCTCACATTGGGTGTTTGAACTTCTCTGTTTGTAAGATTTTTGACTTTAAAATGCCAGGGATAGACCCTTCTATTTAACCTTGGACAACTCACACTAGTTGTAAATGCCCCTCTTCCCTCCACTGCATGTTGGCCAATATTTGGTGACACTGAGAATTATTTGTGAAGAGGAGTGGCATGCTCTGACAGTCTCCCACGCTCAACAAGAACACAAAGCTCTACAGAAACCTCCTTTTGTGTTCTCAGATTTAAAAAAACATTAATCAAAATTATCTCCTCTAATAATAAAAGGACCCATCATCTGGCTAAAAATATACACTGGAAACAAAACATAAAAACTGCAAACTAATTAGAAACACAGAAAACTGAACATGTCTGATTCAAATCTCTGGTTCGAGCCTTTGCCTTGAAAATAGTGCAGCTGATCTTGACTAAATGCTGGATTTGTCCTGGACAGGCATCAGAAGCACTCAGGCTTCTCAGCACTGCTCAGCCCCTAGCCCAGGGCAGGGTGGGAGAGCCTTTTCCCAGGTTCCCCTCACACATGCACAGGAAGGAAAAGATACTTGCTTTGGCTGATCCACTCCACCAAGCTCCCTGTCTCTTCCACCAGCTTAAAGAGCCGCCTAGACTACTTGTCTAAGCCTTGAATTAGGTCTTTCAGATACCTTTGAAGGGAGTAGAGCATCTCTCATTTGTTCTTCAGCTGGTTTTCCACGTGGTCAATGAGAGAAAATGAAGCAAAAAGTGGCTATAGTTAGTAGGAAGTTACTGTCCTTTGAATCAGAATTTCAGGAATTTTGGTAGTTGTTGCAGGGCACTTGCTAAAATACTCCTGTTGTGACTGAGTTCAGAACCTCTTGTTCTAGGAGACAAATATTTTCCTCTGACTTTAACTAATCAAGCCAGATGATACCTCTCTAAGATACCTGATATTTCTATGCATTTCATTGCACTAGTAGATGTGAAGTCATAAAGAAACCTTGCTTCAAATATGGGAATTTTTCTGAGGCTGAGGCTGCTTCTCTGTGTAGAGCCAAACACAATGGGATGCCAATCACCAAACAGTGGGGTTGCCATAATACAAAGAAACAACAATTGAATAACTATCCTTAGCATTTTTTTTTTCCTTTATGATGGATATCTAGTCACATGGGAACACAAAGAAACATAGGAAGAAATATATGGCAATTTAAAATGATAGAATTCTGTGTTACATTTTTTCCCTAAGTTCTTTAGATGTCTCAAGTATTAATTATCTTTTTTCACAATGGCCTTGATCTGCCAAGCATGTTAGAGGCAGTACTTTCATCATTAACTGTTGTTAGGGTTGGAATCTAAATGACTTACTTGAACTATCTTGCATCCCTCATACATACATACGAGTAGAGTACACAGAATTGATAAGAGTGCACCTTTTATCTGACTTTTTCAAACACTAATCTTTTCATAGCATGCCATTGAACTGGTAAAGAGGGACACACCTATCTTTTAAAGCATTTGTAAACACTTGTTTTATAAATTTTTGTGCAGCCACATAGTGGCTGACATCTGCTGGTGATCAAACTAGTATGTCATGAATTTAAATTAATTTTTGAATTCTTTTGTCCTTTCTGATTGACTCTTGTATCTGCCTGGTACAATTTGTACTGAAACATGGGGGTCTGGAGGAGAAAGGCTTTAAAATAAACATATAACCCAAATATTTTCTGGTCACCTAGAGCAGCATGAATCATATGGCTTCTGTGAGGCAGCTTGTGAAAAAAATATTTTTAGAGGTACTGGCAGATACATGGTTCTGTTAGTGAGTGTGAAAGCCTGGGTTAGCCAAGGCTGTGAGCCAGCCATGAGCCCTAAACACACAGATCTATTCTCCCTTAAAGTGAGCTCAGGCCCTGTAGGCAGGCACACTTCATACCTGTGTAAGAACAAAGCACAAAACTCTTCCTTCCCTCTGAAAACAATGAGAAAAATTCTGATTAATCTGAAAGACAGTAAAGATAGTTCTGTGGCTTCAAAGAAAAATAAAATAGGAAATTATTTCCAAAACTGAGATTAGAAATACATGAAGATTCAAAACTGAATTCATTAAGAGGACTTTGAGGACCAGAAATTCAGAAAGGAACACAAAATAGAATGAAGGTAAAAAATGCTATAAATCTGTAGGAATAAAAGTGACAGTAACTAAGGTGAAAAAAGAATTTTAAAAAGGAGAACCTGGATAGTATCATGAAAATCTAAATAAGAGAATTAAAAGAAGATGATAAAGAACATTTTGATTAAAGCATAAGAAAAGAAACCAAACAAAGGTCAGACTAAGGATAATATACATGATTTTCATGTACAAATCAGCAGAGACCTGTAAATTTTATGTCAAGCATTCAAAGATCTAGCTAAAGCAATCTGCAAAATATCAGGATTATTCTGAGAATTTATGGTGCATAGAAACTGGAACAGACATTGCCCATCTTACTGGCTGTGTAGCCTAAATTTGCCTCCTAGAAATTATCAGTAAACGTTACTAAATTATCAGTGCATATGGCAGGAGTGATCTTTTTAGAGTTAGTCCAAAACTCCTTTAAGTTCTCTATCTCTTCCCCTGCAGTGGCCAATAATGGGTATTCAGTAAGAGAATAAAAATGGAGAATACTTAAAAAAATTCTTCCAGCATACTCTTCCAATCTTCAGTGACCATTGGCTCAAGTATTCTTTTGTGTTTAGTAGTCTACAGTGGATTTATAACTCCTTATTGTGCCTGGTTTCCTCTTGGACACTTGTAACCTTTTATCATGAACACAGTCACGCAGCAAGGGGTTCTGCATCTGATGCACCAGTTCTGTAAGGAACCATATAAGGGGAAAAAAAACATACCAAAATACTTTGCAGGACTGATAGAAAAGGAATGTCAGAAGGTCAGTTCTATTTGCGTGACATAACTCTTCCAGTGATTAAAGAAAAGTGGATGAGATGATACACAGTGATTTTGGGAAGTGGCAGATTTTGCCCCTGTGAGTTTTCCATAAGCAAATGAAGAAAATAAGTTATATATACACAGAGCTGGAAAAAGGAACTATATGCTGCTTGCTAACAAAGCAGGGAGGTGTTCTGATAGAAGCCTGAAAGGTCTTAATGTTTTTATTACAATGAGTGATGCTACCCATTTTGGAGAGTTGAATAATACTCTTCAAAAGTTGCTTGTGACATGAAGGGAGAAGAATTACAAGTGTCAGTGGGTGTATTGGTATCAGGAAAAAAAAAATCTTTCCAGAGAACTCCTATGGAAATAAAGTTCTGTGTGAGCACTTCAGGAGAGAATTTCCAAGATACTGCAAATAGTCTTAATTCTAAGATCAGTTTCTGATGCAGCAACCTTTTTACTTCAGAAAAATGGAGTTTGAGTGGTTTTTATTCTGGACTGAAGTGAAACTACACTGTTGTCTGTGGAATAAAGCCAAACTCCACCACCAGTTAAAGATCTAGTTCTTGTGTTTGTTTTGTTTTACAAAGAAAAATGTAGATCATAATGGAAAATTTAATAAAAGACACTCTCTGATAAGGTTGCCGGGTGAAAGATTTGAAAAAGTGTCTTGGGATAGAGAAGTTCTGAAACATAATGGATCCAAAGCAATAGTCAGTTTGTGTTAATTATACAAGTTAAATATTAAAATATTAATTATATATGAAACACATTAATGCATTTGTGTAATAAAACCAGAGCTAGTTGAATGCCAAGTGATTCCAGAATGGAATCCAGTGGGCTGAAAGTTCAGGGTGCTTGTTGGCCAGTGAGCAGCCATATGAAACCTCACTCTCTTGACATTCAAACGAGATCCTGCCGGCCAGACCTACAAAGGAATTTAGGTTCCCCATTCTTTTATAGAATCCCAGAGTAAGATGCTTAAGTAGGGATTGGGAGCCTGAAATCTTTGTATATTTTGGCTTGTATATGCCACATTTTCTATAGACTTGTGCACAAATCACAACCACTAAGGAACACCTGGGGAGGGAGAAAGAGGAACTGATCTCACAGCTTCATATGTTTCTTATTACTAGGTAACTCTTTCCATGCAGTGTATACGTACGGAATGGTTGCTGCACTTGGAGTCTGGCTCCCAGGGAGGGCAGCTTACATCACAGAGTTGGGAACAAACAGCCAAAAATTCAGCACTATTTAGTAAAACCCAGACCAAGCTACTTGATCTTCAGACATAGAAAATACATCTTTTGCAGTGCTGTGGAGTACTTTATTAGCTGTCAGTAGATATGGTGTGACTTGCATTCCAATTTCCCATGGCTGCAGTGTGTCGCCAGAAGTATCTGTTAATTTTGAATATGTCCTGTGTTGGTGGATGGGGTGCAGGACAAGGTTGAAATGTCAAGAAATTAATCTGAAATGTGCTGGATTTCTTCCACGTTGTGGGATCCAGTCCATACTGCAGGTGGTGGTCCTGTAAAACGGTTGTTTTTCACAAATCATTCTGCCTGTTCATTAATATAATGAACCAGAGGGACATTTCCCTGCAGTCTTTTTTATGAAAAAGGCTATCCAGAGCTATTTTTCTGCTCTCCACAGTCTGCAAAGTGTTACAGCTCCCTCATTAATGTGTATGTGAAGACGGAGAATTCATTGGGCATTATGGAGCAGCTGAAAAGGGAGACCAGATCTCTAAGAAGCATAAAGAGTCAAAGCGGTTTCTCATGAGAAAATTGAGATATTTCACTTCAAATTTCTGAAACTACAAATTTTCCTCATTTATAAAGCTCTGTAGAAAAGTTTTGACAAAAGCCCAGATCAGCAATAATTAACATCTACATAGTTCATCTATTGGGCAGACTTTGTCCTGTTCATGAAACAGGTTAGCATTTTCAAACAAGACTCTAAACTGAAGGCTCCAGGCAAGACTTGCTAAAACACAATTAGTGCCGTGTTTTGTTTTGTTTTGTTTTGTGAATGGTTTAGTGATTCTAACATTTATGTAGTCTGAGCAAAAATAACATAATCCCATTTTTGTTATCTGAGGAAATGATTTTGAGAAAAAGTGCTATCTAAGAAAGTGAACCAGACAAATGGTTGGGTCTTGGATCTAGAAGCTCTTAGTAAGAACCTTCCCTACCCAATGAATTATCAAACAAGTTTTTCTGCAGTTTCTCCTCAGCTGCCATCAGTGTTCATATAAACAATCCAGTGTTGATTTAAGAAGACAAAAAGGAGAGACATTTAATCTAGATACATCTGGGAAGAGTGAGAACTGATTTGAGCCCTTGTTCAAACTGTTCAGATCACTAGGTCCTGCATACTACAGGGCAAATGTTCTTTCTCCCTCTTCAGTTGCACCCTGAATCTGAGACAATTTCAGATTGAAAGCAATGTGTTTCTGTGGGCTATGTAGAATTTGCTGCCTTAGCAGATTCAGTGCTTCTCCAAAGGAGTCTTTAGAAGAGACATTTCAGATGACATTCTCCAGTGGTGCTGAGTGTGTGCGTGCTAACAGTCCCCACTGCCTGTTCTCACTGGTAAGGAGTTAGAACAACTTTTGACCCCAAAAATGCTGGAAGGCATGAGTTAAATGATCATTTTTGATACCTACAATTTCCCTACAAACAAGGGCTATTCTATAGCTTACAAATTCATACAATTCAGCAGGGAGCAGACATTTGGAAAGAAGAAATGATAGATGAGATGGGATATAGAAGAGCTTTTGTACAGCAAACCAGATAAAATTGTTTTTGCTCCTGGGTGCCTTTGTGTTGTAAGGTCACCTCTTTGGAGGAGAAAAACAATACTGGCACTGAGACAAGATTAAGAGGAAGAGGGCATGGCTGCAATCTAAGTTTGGGAGGGGCTGACAGTACTTTGAGGAAGGAGAGGAATTAGGGACTTATGAGAAAGAACACTATAAGCAAGCTACGGAAATGAAGGGCAATTTTAAAAAAAATTGGCTGACTATGAGCATGAGCTGGCTGTTTAAGAAAGTTGGGTTCACTTTCACTTGTGCCAGGTACAAACTGTCTCATCTGCTGCAGGGAATAAGTCTAAGATGCCACAAGATGAGAACTTAGTGTAGTTTGGAGAAGTTGGAAAACTTATGTAAGACATAATTTTATTCATCAGTCTAAAATCAGGTAGTTATTCAGCCCCTGTCTGCAAGGTAATTTAGTCCTTGAGGAGAAACAAAAAACACCCAGACCCTGAAAGAAGACTGCATCCTTCTTTCCCTTCCCTTCTACCACTATCCCATCCATTGTCTTTCCTCTACAATTGCAAGTCTTTGTGCAGCTAGTCACTGAAGGTGATTGGGAAATGAATCAGTTTAAAAATAAACCTTTTGCTGAGTTAGTTTTAACCTGGATTGTCTTCCTGATCTGGTTCATAATGCAGCCAGCATGGCTCATGGTGTCTGTATCTTGCTTTACGGCCACAGTCTCTGCCTTCTGTGATTTGCATTAGCCTTGCAGCTGCTGCACGTGTGCTCTGCAGAACTTTCAGACTGCACTAAGGAACACTGTGCTATGGAAAGAGAGGGCTGAGCCTTCCATGTGGGGAAATAATGCTGTACTCAACTGGAAATGTTTTACTGGAAATCTGTCTATTGCCATCATTCAGGCTAAGCTTACACAAAATAACTCAGTGACTGAAATATGCATGTCATAAAACTACCTGTGCTAATTTCAGAATTTTCTGTGATTTCATGAATGTTCTTATTTTCATAAGCATTGCCAATTAGTGAGCTTTATAATTCTGTTCAGAAACTATCATGAAGCATTCTTCCTGTCCTGAAGAACGGCCCTTTCTAATTCTCAGAAGAGAGGTTTGAAAATAGGGAATACAAAACGCATAGTTTTTACTGCAATTAAAAATCCATTTTCTACTCATCACCAGTCAACTTTACTTTTTCAGTTCTGCTATCAGTCTAGCTGCACAGCTGTGCTGTTTCAAATTTAATTGTACTCCAATCCTGCAGTTCTGCCCATCTCCTTACCACCTCTAAGTCTCTGCTTAAACTCTCTTTTTTTTCTTGACAGAAGGTCTTAGCAAGTTCTGCCTTTGATCTTTCTTTCTTTCTTTCTTTCTTTCTTTCTTTCTTTCTTTCTTTCTTTCTTTCTTTCTTTCTTTCTTTCTTTCTTTCTT
>VZUI01060903.1:0-28399 GCA_013401135.1 Cettia cetti
TTTTTTCCACTTTTTCTCTGAGGAAATTTTTCCTGGACTGGCTGGGGGGAGGGGCTGTTTGGGTTTGCCTCCCAGCAGAACCCCCTTCAGAGGTTTCCTCCCAAATTTACCCTAAACCAAGACAAGCCCATAAAATGTATTCAATCAAAATAACTGGACAGTTTTGTGGAGACATTACCTACTACAAGCATATAATTCAGAAAGTTTAGAATTCCTTTGCATTTCTCTTCAATTCTGTAAGAATGTGGCAACTTCAGGCACCATGAAAATAACAGAGAAATTACTAAACAGCAGAAATCATGTTAGAACAATCTTCCTATATTTTATCATGTTGCTACTAGTATACATAAAAATTTAATGTTACATGCACACATTTTATGTCTAAGTCTGGTGGAATGTTTCAGATTGATATTAAATTCAGTTGCCACTCATTCTATCAGAAGACAGAATGATTCCCAGCTGTGCAATTACTAGGAAATTTTGTAGGCTCAAGACTCATCATACAGAATAACAAATATATCCTTTCTGAATAACTAAGATAATCCTCAAAATGTGTTTCAGAAAGAAAACTATGAATTCAAGATGTTTTTCAGGGTAAAGACCAAAGGCACAACGAGTATTAACTGTTCTGTTTCCTGACTCTTGTTCTCACAGCTTCCTTCTTTGCCCTTGCGAAAAGCAGCTGTACAAAACAGCATGTCCCTGCTCACCACGTCCACTCACACCATGCCTTTCATTGTCCCTGCCTAGCTGCATGACTAAGGTAAATCTCCACTGCTTTCTACCACTTTGTGTGTGATAACACTGGCACAGAAACAGGAGACTGAGGAGCATTTGTTTTTAGTACGCTGCAGAGAGAACTGCCGACCAAATCCTGCTCAGTAACACCTATGCAGGCCCACAGCCAGCAGGCAGGGGATGATCAGTCATCCAGAGGTCAGCACCTGAAGAGGATCGAGTTGCTGAGGAATTGCTGATGGTATAATTTGATCAACAGAAATTTCTGTAAGTGATGGTGTCTGAGAAAGAAAAATACCTCTATATTTGACTTTCTTACTCTCTGTTGAATTTGCATGTCTTTTAGCAAGAACAGAACCAATGCCTCAACAGCTTGATTGTTGTGAAACAATGTTATAAATCATCACATTTAATACCATAACACCTAGAGCTACAACTTTTCTGTGCTGAACAAATTCCTTAATATGCTACCATGCAGAACTAAAGACAAAAACATTTCAATACAAGCCTGAATAAAACAGAAATATTTTAATTCAATCAGATGGACAAATCACTTCATGAAAATGTCCCTTACAATTCAATAATAAAATTTGTAGGTTGCTGCATTTTGTAAAGAACTTTTATAGAGCTGTTAAAAATTAGCAAACACATAAGCAGAATGCTTTTTTCATTCCTAGCTCTATTGCTACAAGGATTTCTCTACAGAATGGAAGTGTAAGCCTGATGTTGTAGAAGTCCACAATGTTTTAGAGACAAAATATAGGATTATTAAATCTGCATACACCAAATTCATTAAGAAATAGCTTAGGTATATACTGCTTATTTGTGACCCTATTGTAGTGACTTACATTTCATGAAAGTAAAACTAGATCTAAGTGGTTTTTTGACAAATACATAGATTTTACTTATCACTTGAGAAAGTTGAGCCTCTGATCCTAAAAGTTACAGTGATTTTATTTGTTGAGTAGAAATCCAAATATCATCTTTGTTAAGGAAGGATGCTTTGCCTGGTTTTTTTTAGACTATTTTCTGTCCAACAAGAAAACACTGGGCCAAACTAAGAATTGCATTACATGAAGTGATAAAAAAACCTTCACTAACTTGCTATGGGTAGCCAAGTGGAGTTATATTCTACTATATTAGGGTACTTATGAAAAGCTTAGAAACAAACCAAAAGATTAGAGTTATGTTTAATACAGAGGACATTTTCAGACTTTTCCCAGAGCAATGGCTGAGCACTACATGTCAGCTTACCTGTGTCAGGATGTACTAAGATAAACAATGTGCTGCTATACATAATGTATATTGTATAATGTTACAAAATGTAAATAATGTTACATTTATTTCTTGTTTTCTGCTTTCACAAATTTCTGGCATGGTAATAGAGTTCACAGGACAGAACTAAATTTAGCAAAAGTACAATTTCTATATTGAAATCTATAAAAATAATATAATCTGATCATAAACATATAACATTTAATACATAAAATATAAAATATAAAATATAAAATATACATTATACATGCTCTATATATAGATGATACCACCTATCTATTAAAAAATTGTAATCCCGATTTGTGTTATTGCTTTTGCCTGTAAGACAAAAGATATAAGATAATTCTCTTAAAAATAATGAATTAATATTAATAAAAAGCATTTGAGTAGTGGACAATGGACATTTATTAAATATTCCCATATTAATATCAATTTAGAATAGCGGTAAAAACAGATTGGAGGAAAAGACTAGCAATACAAGATAGTCAAGTCACAAGAAACCCTTACAGACAGTAGAGAGATTATCCTAATTCTATACCCACTTTTGTTTAGCACAGTTGAGGTAACTTTAATGAATTGAGCCAGTGCTGTTGAAAGCAAAGGAAATTCAGAAAATGGAAGCAGAAGTTCAAGTCCCTAATTTTCTGTATTAGTAGGTTTCTCCTTAAAAATACTCATATATAATTTGTCATTCATGGCTTCTTATTTATCAAAATAAAAAATTTTTTTAGAGGATGTAGTATAATAAAGGATTGAGCAATATATTCTGGCAATGTCATGTTCTATATTCATTAAATGCACTGTAGTAAAATATGGGAAAAATCTCAGTAGAACTGAGAATTCAGAGGTGACACAAGAGTCTTCTCCAAATTTCTAAAGACTTGATCTAAATCAGTCCTGAGACATCATGTCAGATGACTGAGTAGAAATGAGTGGAGGTTCTGGTCTATTGAAGCTGCTGAAGGTGTATCACAGAATACTAAAAGCATTTCCTCTGAAAGCCTTTGCCTGCTTTAACGTGTGTTGACTTGCCACAATTTGACTTAATCAACTTTGTCTTTTAGTTGACAAGACCTGTACTAATTCTACTGTAGTGTTATCTAACCTCTTCATAAGGTACTACAAATACTGTATTTCTAAGCTTAGAAACAGATTGTACATAATAGTGTATAAATCACTGAAGGTGCTGTGGGACTGATTTTTTTCTTTAGTTCAGCAAGTTTGAAGAAGCTGTTTCTGTCTGAATTGGAAGATCTACATTAGAAAACACAGACAAAAATCAGAGTATTTAACAGAAGAATCCTGTCATGGAATATCGGCTCTATCAGTTTCAAGGCAGCTGAGGCTAAAGAAAACCCATAGGTTTTGGTCTACTTCTTAAGGGCATTGCTTAAAAAGACAATTATTTGAAATACTGTTGAAGTCTTTTGTCTCACAAGACAATACCGGGATTGATAACTTCAGTCACTGAGACATGGTTTCTAGGACATATTAAAAGATTACCATAGAGTCACAGAGTGGTTTGGGTTGGAAGGGACTTAAACATCATACAGTACTAACCTCCTGCTGTGGGCAGAGACATCTTTCACATGATCAGGTTGCTTAGAGCTCCATTCAACTTCTCCTTGAACACATACAGGCATGGGATATCCATCACTTCTCAGGGCAACCTGTTCCAGTGTCTCACCACCCTCACAGTAAGAATTTCTTTCTGACGTCTAATTAAAAACTACTCTCTTTTATTTGATGCTGTTCCTCTTTATCTTGTCATGATATGCATTTTTAAAAAGTCTTTCTCCATCTTTTTTTCTATGCCCTGTTCATGTACTTCAGGCTTCAATTATGTCACCTTCTCTTCTCCTGGCTGAACAATCCCAAATCTCTTTATCTCATAGGAATGGTGCTCCAACCCTTAATTGTCCTACTGGCCACTACACTTCATCATTGGTTTCAAGACACAGAATTCTCCCTGGGAAAAATCCCCATGTTTATGGATTACTTCCATGCAACCTAAGTTCAGAATTAGAGTAGTGTCTGTATAAATCCAACCTATTTCTCAATGCATTATTTAGTACTATACAGAGAAGATACTTACTTTGCCCTTGTACTCTTGTAAAAATGTTATTCATTAATATTTGATTATTACTATTCTTTAGATAGGCATCATCTCAAAGATCTTGTATCAAAAATGCAGATCAAAGACTTATCAAAATTGATCAGAAATTTCTTATATTCTCATACAAGTCCTTTGGAGATGCTAGGAGAAAACTGCCATTATTTATGCATGCACAAGAATGAACAGTGGGGAAACAACTCTTCTATAGAAGTTCATGCATAACAGTCAGGATATAGTAATTATCTTTGGTTTGCAGAGAACATTTGGTTCTGTGCATAACTTTTATTTTTTACATATTCATTAGGCTCTTTGTATTAAATGTTGTTTTAAAATGAGTCCAGGCTAATTTTTGCTGATAAAAATATGATTACTAGCTCTCATTATTGTTTAATGTGGTTGGCTAATTACTTGTTATTTAGACTAAAAATGTTACTACTAATGTTCTGTTAATAGCCAGCACTCTTGGCCAGGCTTTTGGGAGAAAATCTGTTTATATATGTACTTGGTTATATCTCTGTTCTGAAGGCCCTTGCATATTACTGCTCAGTCTTTTCCCCCAAATTAAATATTTTCAGCTAGAGAGATATTTATGTGGTGTGCCACATTACTGGGTATTATTGGAAGTCTCCTGTATCTGCATGCACGTGGATGGACTGCCTGTGACAATTTCCCAATACAGACTCCTGACAGGTAAATGACAAGAGGTGAAGTTTGTTCTCAGAAACAAGGTCTATTATATTTTAATGAAACAACTTCCTGCAGTTGCTGGGGTTGGTTCAGCTCATTTGTATGCCAGTTCCTGCAAGCTGACATCTGGTATGGATCTACCTCAGATAAAACGCTGTCTTTCATCTGTGAGTCAAAATTATTCTGAAAACAGATTGTGGGCTTTGGTGAGGAAATAGGCAAAATGGCCCATTCAGTTTCTCTAACAATTATTTTTAAGCAAGTTTCTTATGTCAGTATGGAGAATCAAATGGCATCACATTTGGATCAACAAGGATCATTTACGCTGTCCTTTGTCATATGAAATGGATTAAGCGTTTTTCCTGTAAACCTCCTTGATTTAGTTCTGTGTTACAGTCATAAAAAAGTTGATTTTTCAATGGGAAAAATATATCAAATATTATACCGCTCTTGAACACAACATATATGTAGACCACCTGATTCCATAAAGTTTAACTGTATATGTATATTTAGACTGGATTGTTGAGATATGAAAGAACAATAATAAATACACCTTCTGGGATGAATATATTTAAAATATTTTGTAATTTTGAGAAAAATTACTTGTGCATTTGGTGATTGCAAAACCATTCAAATCTTATACAGATAATGGTTTAATTATATGTTAATATAATACAGTATCTAATAATTTATTATAACTACATAATGAGTATATTAATTTCTAATAATTAAAATTCATTATTTTCTCTTTATAGTATGAGCCTAATGCTAAGATTCCATGTACAGATTTAGAAACATAAATGAAACCATAGGGTTTATAAAATGAGGAATAATATAGTTTGCACTTTCTTAATGTTCAGTTCTTTATAATATTTCACTTGCCTGTTGATTTGGAATATGAAGATCCTGCCAAACGTAGAATGGCTAGAATGACACTGTTTCCCTGGAAGTCCTTTTTTTTTATACAATAGTCTTGAGAACATTTCTGTACAATGAAAACAAAGATAAGTGCTTTGAAAACCAACCATAAATTATGTATGTGTCTTAGGTGTCGAGCTGCCAACCAACCTGTTTAATTGAAAAACAAACAAGAAAAACTACAGAATGCCACTTAAAAAGTGCATGCTTAATATAAAAATAAGTGATGTTAATGAGAATAAATATGTTTGTAGTATAGCAACTGATGCCAATTTTCCACATCTCTCTCTACTGACAGCTCTCTTTGGTTTTGGATACCAGCTGGGTTTTCAAGCTGAGAAAGGCAATCTTCTAAAATTGGCATTCTGCTCCCTTGCAAACATTAACTGTCGTTAGTGATTTGCTATGTTGCTTTGCTTCTCATGAATTATCCACAATTGCTCCTTCTCCTTGGTCTATCTTTAAAAATATGCTACTTTAAAGCAGTACTTGGCTGTGTGAACGGACAGCCATTTGTGAATTGCTGTAAACTACGTACAGGATAAAGCTAGAAAAAACCATTTTGATCGAAAAATTGCTCCAGATTAAAAGCGTATTTTTTTCTCTGTAATGGTAATTTCTTCAGATTTGCTTTTATGTTTGAAATTTCAGCATAGAAGAGAATTTTATCAGCATAATTTTTATCTGCTTAGTTCAGACAGATTATGAATTCACAGTAGCATGAAAAACAGATTTAAGTATTAATGTTGCTAGTAAAATAGACTGTGTTTCATAGATGTAATGTCATTTGGCCCCACAAATTCACAAAATCTGTGTGACATCTCTCAGTTGTAAGAATCCACTAATGACATGAAATTAATGCATACCAGGCTTTGCTACAGCTAAAGAGTCTCTGAAAACATGAAAAACTGACCTAATAATTTTTATATTTTTGGTAGGAAGTTTTCTAAATTAATAAAATGAAATCTAGAAATTGGTCATTCAGATTGCGGGTGGGCATGGATATTAGTTGGCCTCACCAAAGAACTTAGTATATTTCCTATTTCAGAGAAAAAGCTGAGTTGAGAGGTGCCCACAAGGACCATCAAGTCCAACTCCTGGCCCTCCACAGCATCATTCCCAAGAGTCACACCATATGCCTGAGACCATTGTCCAAGCACTTTTTGAACTCCAGCAAGCTTGGTGCTGTGACTACTTCCCTGGGGAGCCTGTTCCAGTGCCCATCTACCCTGTGGGTGAAGAATCTTTTTCTAATGTGCAACATAAACCTCCCCTGACACAACTTCAGGCCACTTTCTTAGGTCACTGGGCATCACAGAGAAGAGATACAAGCGTAGAATCCTATGAATGACTAGTTTCTAGATT
This sequence comes from Cettia cetti, assembly GCA_013401135.1. Taxonomy (NCBI): domain Eukaryota; kingdom Metazoa; phylum Chordata; class Aves; order Passeriformes; family Sylviidae; genus Cettia; species Cettia cetti. The sequence continues at coordinate 7,100 of VZUI01060903.1, forward strand.
TTGTTTTGTTTAAAATCCTCTGTTTATTTGCCTCCATACTACATTCTACTCTTGGAACTCAAATCTAACTCAATTCTGAACGCTACAATCATAAAATCCAGTCAAGCAAGAGTCCCGCCCTCAACGACCCTACAGTGACAGCAGGAAGTCCTTGCAGTGTTCCCTTTTAATTGATCATTATAGTTTGTCACCTTGGATCTAAAAAAATTAACAAAAAAATTAGAATTGACTATCCAAGAAAAAATGTTTTTCCAAACTACTCTTTATGTAATATAGTTTGTTGAAAGTAACAAAAGGATATATGGAACTGATCAAAGGATCTGGATGAAAGTTAATTAAATAACTCAGACACCTAAACCGCTATGGCTGGTTACTGAAAAGATCAGTCAGAAGGTTAAGGATAATAATGCATTTTCTTCTTTTTGCCAATTTTTGAGTGCAATCTGCATGTAGCTTTGGAATTTCATCTACTGATAGCTGATTACATCCATGAGCCTGAAGGGGGGCTTCCAAGCTGATCAGAGGGATGAAGCAGCATTCTGTGAGGAAAGGCTAGGAGAATTGGGATTGTTCAGCTTGGAAATGAGAAGGCTTTGCGGTTACCTAATTGCAGCCTTTCAGGACCTGAAGCGAACTTACAGAAAAGATGGGGTAAGATTATTTCCAAGGGCATGTAGTGACAGGCAAAGGAGAATGACTTCAGACTGAGGGTAGGTTTGGATTAGATATTAGGAAAATATTCTTTACTGTGAGGGTGGTGAGGCACTGGAAATGGTTGCCCAGAGAAGTTGTGGATGTCCCATCTCTGGAGGTGTTTCAGGCTGGGTTGGATTGGGCTCTGAGCAACCTGATCTTGTTGAAAGTGTCCCTGACCATGGTAGCAAGGGGATCAGATGGATGAGATGATCTTTAAGACCCCCTTACAGCCCAAGCCATTAAAAGATTTTTGACTCTACAATATAACAGGTGTTTGTATAAGTGTTTTATTTTCTTAATACCAGCTCCACCTGGTCTAAACAATGTGACTTTCGGAGTCAAGCGTTAGAGAAATTCTTCAATTAGTTTTTAAACTGAAGCCAATGTTCAGTGCAACACCCATTTACTAATTAGCATTTGGTAACATGCAATGCTTGAAGATTTATGCTGATGAGATGACGGTAATTAAAATTAAGTACATGGGGTGACAATAGAAACCCCATTGTCTATGCACTTAAGTCAGCATATTGTTTTTTCCTCTAATTGATTCAATTAATCTTCACCATTGCTTTTTCCTCTGATGTTGAGTTAGAAAATCTCATCTTTTCCCTACAGCAGGAGAGCTCATCTCTGGCTCAATCTCCCCCAAAATACCAGATAAAATACAAAGCTAAGTGGAAGCATTGCATTAGGGAGCAGGATATTAATAGCTAATGCCCATCACCCTGAATCTCTCACAAAGGTGTGTCTGGACCATATGACACTCAGTTGTAAGCATTTGGGAAATATGACACAAAAAAGGTTTGTCTTGACAGTCACTAAGTATGAAGTTCCTCAAGAGTTACCTATTTAGACTGTGTCCCTGCACCCGCTTTATGTTGACATTGTTGTGTTAAGAGCAGAATTATCTATAGCAGAATTGTGCAGTCATGTGAAGCCTTAACTCACAATTCTTCGTGGGGAGGGGAACGAAGGAGTATGTATGTGCAGACTGAGAATTCTAAAACCACGGAACATACAAGCAATTCTTGTGGTGAGCAGCTGGATACAGAATATGTTTTTACAATAAAGTTGTTAAAAAAGATAAGATGCAAAAGGGAAATCTTGAGGAAAACCCATTAAAAACTTTTGTTGCAGTATCATATAAAGGAAGGAATTCAACTTGGGTTCCACAAAGGGCTAGAATCCCACTTCAAGCATCCAGAAATTATGGCAAGAACTTAAATAATTTCAGCAAACCTAAATTTCTCCTGAGTGGACAGTATAATGGACCAATACCTTACCTCTGCCTGTGTGCATTAGCAAGTAGCAGAGACAAGTAAGTGCAGACCTGGAGTGAAAGATTTATTGGTAAGCACCTGCACTCCATTGTTGCAGGTATTTTGGATAAATTTTAATCTAGTCTTGTAGACTTAATGCTTATTAACTGTTGGTATCCAGTAGGGCTACTACCAGAGTGCAGAGTTGTGCCTTGCTTCATTCAACAACATGATTTCATGATCTGAACCAGAATACTGGAAGAGCAATGACTGGCACTTCCCCTTGAAAGTGCATGTCTGATCTGTACTATATTTATATAGATGCTTCTGATGTCTCAGTCACTTATTATTTTAACTGAAAGGAGATTATTGATGCTTTTGAAGTACATCAGGTCTACTAAGATGAAAGCTACCTAATGTGGTATGTACCAAGTGCCTTCCTTTAAAGCCCCAGTTTGCTAGAGTAGTGTCACTAGATGAATGCAGTTTTGAAAGGGTCTCTGTGAGACAGCTGTACAACAGCATTTCATACCATGCAAGCAATTTAGGACCAGATACATCAGCAATGCACTCCAGCTGTTTCACAATATTCCCACAGCACAAAGAGGCCATAAAACCAATTTAACTAGTCTGCTAAGTTGGGTTCATGACTGCTTTGTGCCAACAGGAACAAATCTGCTGAAATGTATAGGTGAGCTTGTCCGGTATTCTGTCTTCAAACCAATAGAAAACCTTTAAATAGTCTCACCTGAAGTGATGTACTACACGTGCCAAAATATCAGCCTACCTGAAAATGTTGTTGTGAAGTGGAAACACAAATAAAATGAAATTGCTCATTCAGTAAAAAAGAATGAAAAGAGTATACAAAATATTCACTCTCCATTTCCAGTTCACCTACCATTGGTGTTCAACAAGAGAGAGAACATTCCCACCTGCCACAAAGGCATGTAGAGCTAGTAGCAGTTAAGACAGACTTGCTCTGTTCTACCAGGAAGCATTTATTGAAGCTATTAGAATTCAAACAGGCTCTGCTGGGCACTGAATTTTATTCTTACTTGTTTTAAAAGTATACAGCAGGTGGTCTTGAAAACACAGATACTCCAACACTGTTGGAGATATTTCCTGAAGTCTACTTTTTTCCCCTAAGAATATGAAAAATGCTGTTTCATTGACTGAAAATACTTTATGCATTTAGTGTTACAATATACTGAGGGCTTGCATGGCAATTGCAAAAATAAGCCTGCTAAAATAGCAATTTCTGCAACTGTTTCTAAAAAAATATTATGATGATGTCATATGTTTGCAAATGTTCTTTTACATTGAGGTAATTCAATTTCCTGTCCTAATGTATACCTAGGCTAAAATAGTCTACTTTAAAGATGTTAACTTTAACAATGTTCTATTGTTTCCAATACATACAATACTACTGAAAAAAAGCATTATGGTTACTAGCATGTTTTAGACTTCCTGAAAGGGTAGCACTTCTCACAAACAGGACTTAAAGATACACACTTAGAGACAATTCTTTAGTAAGTGATAACCTTCAGGGGAAAATTGTATCTATTTTGATAGCTATATATCTGCATTCCACCAAACAAATACTGTCCTTGTTTTCACTCATATGATGACCAAGCCAAGGAAACTTAAAGAGTTCTTGAGAGTTTGACTTTTTATTGTTCACCTGTTTCCTGACTCACCACTCACTTATCCTAAGTAAACAACCCTCAAGTAGAGAGGTAACATCTGCTGGTTTTCCTAGTTGCCTAGATCTCATAGGAAGCTTTAGTTAGGGGCAGTAGCTGGAGCAACCTTAAGCTACCTCCACATATGTATGTAAATCTAGCAACAGAGAAACAGAAAGAGAAGCTGGCTTTCATGTTTAAAATAATGAGTCTGGCCACATATGATGCTAGATTTAAGTAAACCACAAATTTTAGTCTCTGGCTTGGATGATACAAAACCTTCTTTCAATAATTGCAGTGATCTTTCAAATACCATGTGTTGAAGGAACATGTCTGGTTTCTGAATTTTTTATCAGTTGATAATTCATGGACAATATGTGCTCATGGGTAACTGTTACTGAACTCCTTGTGATGCTATCTGGAAACTACAAGTCTTTTGACTGTACAACATAAAATTAAACTGCTTTCATATATTACCCTTTTAATATTATTCTGTCTAATTGGCAAATATACAAGAAATGCAGAGCCTATTACATGCAAGTTTGGAGATCCATGACTTGGAAATTATAATGGCTATTAATTAATCCAGTTTGTAGTGCAGAAAATACTGTTTTCTGACATTGTTTCAAAGCTTAAAGACATTATTTACTGTGGTTCCTAACTAAAGTGTACTTTACCCAGGAATAAGACCCTAGCTGAGACCACTACTCCAATTTCAGAAATGTGAAAAACCATAGGAGGGCATAACCCATGTAGAAACTTGGCCAGCCACAGACAAAAGGCTATAAACAATCTATAGGTGAATGTGAGTACCAGCATTTAAACTGGATCTCAGTTTCAGTTACAAAAAATAGGTACATAAAATTAACTTGTCTTTACCACACTGAAAAAAAAAGTTTATTTTATCTTAATGTGGAAAGGATACCTGTCTTCTCTGTCCCATGCTATATTTAACCTACCTATTCAATAAAAAAATAAACAATATTTATAGTTCTTATGAAGCTAAAAGGCTGCAAGATATAAAAAGCCCTTATATTCCATTTACTAGTGCTGTGTGAGAGACTTGGAAAAAATCTGCTAGCACCCCTAAATCTCAATATTTGTTTCATCATCTGGATAAGTTTTTCAACAAAGTCACATGCTCTTAGCTTAGATAAGGGAAGCCTTTGAGTAACTATACTTAAAAAAGTACAAACCCAAGGACAATCAACTGCCCAAAACATTACAATCAACAGTCTTCAAATGGTGGAGTGATTAATCCTGTCCTCTAGTGACCAACTTCAAAATAAAGAATATTACAAAGTGGCAGAGGTTGAAGTTCTAGGTTATTCTTGACTCTTCTACCAAATGACTTGACTCTTCTCTGTTGCTTGCACCCAGTCAACATACTTTCATACTATGTATGCTCTCCTGGTTCTTATATCTCTGTATGGGTTTAGTTACATTTCTTTTATTTTCTCCATGTATTGACCTAAACCAGTTTCACAACAGATTGAATTTTCATTATTGCTTGTTAGGTAATAGGTATCTACTGCCTTGTAGACACCTCTCCAGTTTAAATGCCCAGTTTAAAATCTTGACTTCCTATTTCTCTGCTGTGGTTCTTCAAAACCCAAAGGCTAGCCTTCTTAATATTTCTTTAATTCATGCTTCTGTAATTCATATTATTTGTATTGTTAGGAATATTTTTTTTAAGAGATGGGACACACCTTTATATTAAGGTGTGGTGGTTAAAAGAGGAATATTTTGAAATTATGTTTGGGGTTGTGTATTTCAAGACACAACAGCATAAAAGGCAGTTAACCCTGTCTTTTAAGTAAAATTAGGAACGACAAGATATAAAATTGACAAATATAGACTTTTAATCTTGAGATGAAAAAACTAATTGTGAAGCCTTTATGCAGTAATCTTTCAAGAACTCTGTTAATAACATTGAGTTTCCTCAGTAATTAAAATAGATACTTCATCATAATTGAATGATGGATTTATTTACATCAGCCATTACATCTGAAGTCATCCAGGCGTTTAATTTATAACTCAAGGTGTTTCGTGGTTCTGAGTTCAATAAAGCCTTTTGACATGTTTATAATTGGCCATATTTAATGTCAATCTGACAGTGGCTATGTAAATTTCAAGATATATTTAAGAATAAAAGCTCTACCTTGAACCACTCTTTAGTAGCAAATATAACAGGAATAAAGAATTTTTTCCTTGGGACCACAACCTGAAACTATTTTTAAACCAAAATACAAGATACTTGATTGAAGCATAACAACTGCAACTCATGTTTAAGTATTAGAAGGTGAATGAGTCTGGAGGCAAAAGAAATGTGCAGTCCTCAAGATTAAGGGTAGAGACTTAACATGTGATTACACTTCTTGCCTACTTTTGTTTGAATTATTTGGACCAATTTTTTATAGATAATTAGATATATCACCCCTTTACTGTCAAGTCTGGTATTGAACCAATGAGAATGAGGCCACTAAGTGCTTTTGAAAATCTAGGCTCTAGTAGATTCTTTGTGTTTCAGTTCCTCAATTGTAAGAATGTCCATTAACTAATTATGGTATACTGCCTTGTTCCTGCAACAAATGGTGGTAAAACAAATATGTAGAATGTGTATAAGACAGGAGAACTTTGAAAAACCTATAGAAGAATAAATGGAAATAAAAAATTATTTTTAGTATTAACCTGAAAATGATTTTAAGATGTACTTCAGAATTTTATTATGTTAGATGAGCTGTGGAGAACTAGGTAAGCTATCATGAGGCTGACCATGATCATGAGACTCAGATAGAATCCCATTTTACACTGGGTGAACTAAATTATGACAAAGCTCTGGTCCAAGTTCTGATTAACTATGACTGATGTAGCCCATCCTCATCTATAATGATTACAAAATTCTGGTCAATGTTAAATTAGCTGACATAATGTTACAGGCATGTTTTACTATGACACTTTTTTGTACTGAAGATAAGGTCAAGAGATTTGTCAAAAAAATACAATAATCCGCAGTCTTCTAAAACATAAAGATAAAAACTTTCGATTTGGCTGAAGGATAACTCAACTTTAAGTATTAGTAAGTGAATGAGTTTAGTGGAAGAAGAGAGGATTAATTAATCTACACATCAGTGTTTCAGCTACAAGGAATTACTTCCCTGAAGTTCTTTTCCTGATAAAATGAATGAAAACAGGATTGGAGGCAGTGAATGAATGAGCTTTGTAGGGAGATAAAGAGTTAGTCTGAATTTCTTTTAGCCTTGGATTGATTTTAAGCTTTTTGAGCTTTCAGCCTAATCCTCCAGGAATGTAATAAAGGTCAGCATGAAGGTGAAAGTTGCATTTGAGTCCATCGGATTATCAAACTTCTGCTGTAAGGCTCCCTTTTTCATATTCTCAATTACAATTCACAATTTATTTTAAATTGACACTAAGCAGTATAAAAATGGATCATAACACTCTATGGCCACCAGTGTAAAGAAATACAAATAAAAGTCAACATATCAGCAGAAAAAGTATGGTAAATATTCTGTTGGTTCAGTTGATAACAATTACTAACCTAGTGTACCCCAGTAGCTTTGTAGCTGGTAAAATTTGCTTGATAAACACACAGAAATTAAAGAATTTCCAAATGCATTGCCCCATCATTTATTAGTTGCTTGACTAACTGTCAGCCCTTGTATGACAGGGTGACCTGCTCAGTGGATGAGGGAAAAGTTGTGGATGTTATCCATCTGGAATTTAGCAAAGCCCTTAACATCCCTTCCCACAGCATTCTCCTGCATAAACTGGCTTGTACAGGTGCACTTTCTGATGGGTAAAACACTGTCTGGATGGCTGAGCCCAGAGAGTGGCGGTGAATGGAGCTGAAGGCAGCCTGGGGACAGTCACAAGTGGTGTGTCCCAGGGGTCTGTGCTGGGGCTGCTTCTGTTCCGTGTCTTTATCCATCATCTGGAGAAGGGGAAGTGCTCTAAGGAAGTTTAGAGGTGACTTCAAGTTGGGTGTGACTCCAAGGAGTGTTGAGCTACTGGAGGGCAGGAAAGCTCTGCAGAGGGATCTAGGGATCTGGAGCAATGTGTTGAGGCCAATGGCATGAGGGTTAACAAGGAGAAGGGCTGGCTCTTCTGGTCAATGAAGCTGGTGAAGGGTGTGGAGCACAAGTGTGATGAGGAGAGGCTGAGAGGGCTGGGGGTGTTTAGACTGGAGAAAAAGAGTTCAGAGGGCACCTTATCACCCTCTACAATTAGCTAGAAGGAGGTTGTAGCCATGTGGGGATTGGTCTCTTCTCCCAAGTAACAAGTGATAGGACAAGAGAAAATGACCTGAAGTTGTGTCAGGGGTTGTTTAGATAACACATTAAGAAATTTCTTCACTGAAAGGGTTGCCAAGCATTGGAACAAGCTGCCCAGGGAAGTGGTTGAGTCACCATTCCTTGATGTATGCAAAAATCCCAAAGATGCAGTGCTTAGGGACATGGTTTAGTGGTAGCCCTGGAAATGCGAAGTTAATGTTTCGACTCAATGATCTTAAGGGCCTTTTCCAAGTTAAATGATTCTATGATTCTATTCTGTAATGCAAATATCAAGAAGAAAATGTCTACTACAAATCACTAAATGTGGTTTAGAACAGTAATAATCCCTTCAAAAAATTTTCATTACAGCATTTAATGACTGGCTCACTGGAACATTACAGACTTTCAACATCATATTGGTTCATTAGCTGTCAAATTGGCCAACAGTGTTGGCACTGACCAACCCTGTAATAATCTTTGGTTATCCTTTCTACATTATCCCTATAGAAGTCATTACCCTGAAGAAATGGTTATCATAAGTTGGAAATATATATTTAAAGTATATGCTTAAGGTTTGAACCAAAGCTTTGCTCATAACATAGTAGCAAAAGTCAATCACACCTCCATTGCATTCCAGCAAGGGTAATTTGCAGCTGTGTAAAGAGACAGCCTTTATTTTCACAGAGGTAACAGGGTAAACCTGATGCAATCAGCAGAAAGTTCAGTTATAGCTACAAGACCTGTTTAGGCTCTGCAAATGCTGGCCCCCATATCTTGTCAGGAACACTATCTTGCTATAATCACACTTTTATCACTATCCAAGACAGCTAATTTGCTGCTCTACAGTGGTATAAATTTTGGCTTGTGCAATGAGAACAATAAAAATAACAACAAGTAATATAAACACATATAGAATAAAACCCAAAAATTCTAATTAAAACCAAGTAGAAGTCACCCTTGAAAAATTTTACCTAGGCAATCAAAAGTCCAAATATCTTTTATTTAAAATAAGTATATTTTTTGTTAATGGATAAAAATATACTGTTTTTTTAATCACTATTAAATGCCAAGGAAAAGAGTAGGAATGTTGTCTTTTGCCTAAGATGACAAATTTTTTTATGGTAGCTTTCAGGAGAATGAATTCAGTTTTCAACCTACGCAGTCAGCTCAATAAGAATATGCTACTAAATAAATAAATATTGTAAAATCATCTGTTTAGAAATCATCAAGGAAAGAAAGAAACCCTGTAACAATTAAGAGGTGAGAAATGCTAGTGTACTAATCCATGGAGTGATAGGCTTGAATGCGCAGAAAATCAGAATTACACTCAAAAGGGATTAGAAACTTGTGACTAAGCAGTAAACCCCAAAACAGAAGAATGCTCAGAGGAGATAGCCAAGGACTTCTATAATTTTTCAGTGATTATTGCAACACTATAATTAAAGTACAAGTAAAGTCATAGGTTAGAACTTTTCCCCCTCTGAAAATGTTCTTGATGATGTCAACACTGGTGAACTTTATTATAGAAAGAAAACACATGACCGCAGAACAAGGGCTATTGAGTTACCTCTTCTAAGGAAAATGTAATAAAAGGGCATTACTTGGTATAAAATGCTATTAATAGACTCCTTGAAATCTTTCCATATTGGAACTAAGAAATGGGGACTGTGATAAGAGTTAAAATATAACTCTGTAGGAATAGTGTTCCAGTATAAGGATAGGGGACATGAGATGGTGTTCTTGACAATAGAGGACAGGAGATGGAAAAATTGTTATGAAAAAAAGGAGCATTAGGGGAAAAGAAAGGTGATTTTTTCGTTACATCCATAAACTCTATTAACTGATTTTTCTTTACACTAAGCAGCATATATATATGTGCGTATATGTGTATGTGTGTGTATATATATATATATATATAAAATAAACAAATATATATAAATATATATAAAATGGTAAGGCAACTATCTCAAAGTCATTCCAGAGTAGAGTTTTCAGAAGTAGCAAAGTGAATACCATCATCTTATCTTGAATTTTTGCGGACAAATCTCTTGTCTACAAATTAGAATCAAACTAGTGACTTAGCACAGTGTCACTACTTTGGAAAAACAAAAATATGTAATATATATGACAGAAGTTTGTAATTTTAACATTTACACTTTTTTGCATAATTCCCCTCATACTCTATTTAAGGAATTCAACAAACTCAATAAGGTGTTGAAAACAGAACCGTAAGGTTGTTGCCACAGCTTACAGCATATATCAGAAAAAATTTGATGTTTCTTTGAAAGGATCTGGTTTTGGATGTGTCACTTGGGATCCTTACAGTCTTTTTAAGAATATGTTAAATATTCTCATGGCATGGTTTTCTTGCGGTTAGATAACTGCATTATCAAAATACTTTTCTGAAAATTCAGTTCACAACAAACAAGGTCACATAGGAAGCTTGTTAGGATGATTTTATATTTAAGCGTTTCTAAGCATTACTACAAACATTTTAGACAGTATAATGGAGTTAGTCTTAATTGAGCCCTAGTACAAACACCTTGATTTTGAGATTTGGCAAACACCTAAAATTCCTCATTTTCTTAATTTGACAAGCAGCTGGCAAATAGTTTTGGAAATGAGGAGACTTAAATAATTTCTTTGAAATTGGCTGGGAGCCTTACCCTAAGTAAGAAAGCAGTTTTAAATTCTTCAGCTTGTGTGTCCCAAATTCCTAACCTCTTCTTAGACACATTCCTTTAAACACTGCCATTGAAACATGCCCAAATGTTTCATCACCATTCTTTATTTTAACTTATCAACCAAAGTTGTAGGTTTTCTGTGCTCCACAACTAAAATTCATCATGACCTGATTTTTGCATTATAGTGTAGTCCCTCCAACAGAGTCTTTGGTATTCTCAGGCTTCGTGACATTTGTCTGCTTGTGAAGGTAATGCTGGGCACAACCTTGCACAACAGAGAGATGTCTTAGTGACTTTACCCAGAGGACAGACAGCAGACTTCCTAGGGCTGCGTGCAGCTCGGAAAATGTCAGAGCTCCCTGAGTTGTCTCAGGTGGAAAGGTACACAAGCCATAGGAAAGGTCAGGCAGCTATGATCCTGGGTGTACTGCCAATAACAAAAAAAAGTAAAGAATAATTTTAAAATTTTTTTTTCAGCTCATTCTTTAATATAAAGCAGTGTCATTTGCCTAGCATACCACCGCATACAGTTTCAGAATACTAAATTAATTTCTGACTGATTTTTACTAGAAGATTTACAACTTACAAAAACCTGTGATCTGAAGGCTGATTTATAACTCACTGACACATAGCAAATAGAGAGTATTAAGATGCTATTTGAACATGAAAGTATAGTGCAAAAGGAGCCTCTTCAGACACAAATACAGAAGTTAAACAGACAATATGCTCAACCATACAAAAACTTTGCCATTACACAGCACTCCAGAGATTACAAAAAGGTGACCCTTCTTAAAACATTAGTCATTGCAATAATGTACAAGCTGAAGGTAAACTTGGCCAAGACCAAAAAGGATACTTAAAATAAAAAAAAAAAATACATTTCAAAATCTGGATACTTAAACTAAATACTCAATCCCCTAGAAAAAACTGTTTCCCAAAACCAAGGAAGTAGAGAACACTGTATCTAACTGAAAGATAAATATAAGTAAATGGAAAATGACATTTACTAAAATGGCAGATTCTTTTTGATCAAGGAGATTATATCTATCGTGGATAAAAATTAACTGACAGTAAACTAAATAAAATGCATGATAGGTGTACTTTGGGGAAGATTCTTGCAGTCCAACAAAAAAATGACTTTGAGAATTACAACTCAAGTTTAAAGTAAAATACTCACAGTCACTTTATTGCCTATACATTAATTTATGTGATTGTTCAAAAAAACTCTCCCAAAGGTAGTGTTCTGCTAAACCACTATAAATCAATTATTGATTTATTAATTATTATCAGCAACAAAGCCCACACTAGAGCAGGCTCCTGGCAGGACCTGTGAACTGTGGAGAGAGGAGCGCATGCTGAAACAGGATTGCTGACAGGAGTGGTGACCCCATGGAAGGGACAGACTCTGGAACAACTAATGAAAAACTGCAGCCTATGGGAAGGACTCACATTGGAGAAATTTTTGGAGAACTGTCTCCTATGGAAGAGATCCCATCCTGGAGCAGGGGAAAAGTGTGAGGTGTGCTTCCCCTGAGGAAGAAGGATCAGCAGAGGCATGTGATTACCTGACCACAGTCCCTATTCCCTGTCCACATGTGTGTGGTCCTGGGGAAGAAAAGGTAGAAAGATCTTGAGTAAAGTTAAGCCCAAGGAAGAAGGAAGGGGTGGGCGAAGGTGGTTTTAAGGTTTGGTTTTATGCTCATTACCCTACTCTGATTTTGATTGTTAATAAATTCAATCAAGTTTCTCTAAGTCAAGCCTATTTCATCCATGATGGAAATTGGTGAATGCTCTCTCCCTGCCCTTAATCTTAACCTATGACCCCTTCATTATATTTTTTCTCCTCTTTTCAGCTGATGAAGGGAGTGGCCTTAGTGGGCACCTGGCATTAAGCCAAGGTCAATCCATCACAATACTGAAATCAGTATGACTTCTATAAAAAAACACCTCTGACTTATGCCATGGTAAAGAGGAGTAATCCAGCTTCATTCTCTTTAATTTATTTAATTGAAGTCCATGCAAAAAAATTATTGCTTATTTTTTTATTATTCTAGCTATTTTCTATGTACTGTCCTATTTTACGTGACTTTGACACTACAGAATATCTGGCTAATAAACAAACAAACCAGCACTGTAATCCTTGTCTACATTGCTCTGCTCCTGTTTGCATCAAGGTATCATGACTTGGTACATGATACTTGCATCAGGTGTTTAAGCCTATATTTGTTTCAAAGTGCTTCCTTCTGGGTCTTAAAGTTAAGCAAAGACTTACGTAAATGGAGCTTTACGTTTAACCATTCCATAACATACCATTTTAGAGGAGACTTTTCTATTTGAAGTTCTTACTGGACATAGGGCATGTTCCATATCCCTTAGACTGATGTAATTTATCAATGATCAAAACATATTTTGCCACCAAATTAAAGAAATAAGAAAAATATGGAAGTAGAAACACTTTTTAAACTTCCTCCTTCAGGTAAGTCCTTATCACTTCTTGTTAGTGATGTTTAAAGTATTTCACCTGCATGCACATGACATCTTAGAATTACTGGTTAAGACCACTTTTGAAAGCTATAGTTATGCTTCTGATGACACTGCAGCACAGAAATTAGAAAAGATAAAGATTAGGCTAAATAATAATTATCCCTTATTAATCTATGAGCAAGCAGTGTAAGTCAGCAGTATTGCAATGATGATTACCAACACTAAAGATAAGACAGAAAGTTACCCAGGACTGTAGCATTAAAATTTTACTTGTCCTTCAGGAGATCTCCTACCCAGAAGGATAAACCTCATGAAGATAGTGCTTGCTTTTGGTAAAAAAAGATACAAACCAAACACTCCCCTGCTTCCCTCCAAAACCGAAGGAAAACACTGCCAAAAAACCTAATAAAGTAAATAAACAATGCACCCATTGAGAGGGATTGAAAAGTAAGGCTCCAGAACTTGTAGCTCTGAATGACTTTTCATGCTCTGTTTGGTTTCTGCTTTATTAAATTCTATGTACAATAGCGTCCTTAAAATGCTTAAGCTGGGTCATCAGTTGCTATCAGCTCCTGAAATCCCTACCATCTTCTTAAACCCTGAATCCCACACCATGCCTGTTATTTCCTCTCCTCACAGAGACTGAGATGGGAGCTCAACTTAAAACCTGTTGATAAACACTGAAAGGGGGATTTGCTGTCCCCTCAATTCATATGGCTTATCTTTTAGGACATATCTGAGATATGTTCTGTAGCAGTGATTTTATCGTTTCCTGCAAAGATCCGCGCTTGTGCGCTCTGTCAGTGATCCAAGGTTTGTGCAGCAAGCACTCAATTCTCTTCCACTTAGAAAAATTAGATAATCTACTGATTGGATAGTCTGCTTGATCCATAAACTCTGTCATAATAGTTTAGCAGGAAAAGCAGCCTTTTCTTATAGTGTTTAACTTCTCTGTCTCCTTTAACTTTTCTGAAGTTTTGATTGATAGCCTTTGCTCAGGCAAGAATGTGAACTCAATGAGGAGTGGAAAATTCAATGGCAGTTCAAATGAAACCTCCAACTTGTTTGCCACTACTGACTTCAAATAAAAAGCTTTTTGTAGAAGACATGTCCTGGAAACAAAATGAATCACACACCATGTTCTTTGGACAGTCTCAGGTATCTTGATATTTACCATTAATAGAACAGTATAGGAGTGTCTGAGTACACCCCCTTGATCAAAAGTTGTTCTATGTAAAAGTTAAAAGAACCTAAAAATCTGCTTACCCTTGTAAAATCACATTCAAACCACAAAGACAACACTGCTCAAGACTGCTCCTGTTTAATATTTGAGAGATTATAAATTATTCAAAACATCTATTTTTTCCCAATATGTGCCCTTCAAGTTTCTTTTTAAAATCCATTTTTAATGGAGATTAATTCCTTTATTTCTTGCCATAGTTTTCTTATTATGTACTTGAAATTCTGATTTTATCTGGCATGGTATCAAGAGCTTGATCATTAAAATCCTCACTAAGCAGGAGTTAGTAACTAGCTGCACAGCACTAAATTTATTTTTAGGTACTGTTGTTTGGGATTTCCAGAAAACCAAATCACAGAATAACAAAAGATGGAATAGAGGAACCTCAGGATGACTACTTGTCCAACTCTTCACTCAAATCAGGGTCAATTTTGTCTGGATCTCATAATTTTTATTAATATGTCTAACTTCTTTGTCAGAGGCATGAAATCCAGAACGGAGCACTTAAAAACCTGGACAATATATTTCCATTCATTGAACTTAAGTATTAATGAAGGCATTTTTTGTTTGACAAAATGTACACCTTTAACACATGAGCACTGAAACACGAAGATGCAAAATATATGGAAGCAGATTAAACTCAAAGAGAAAGATTTAGTTTTGTTAAAAGACGGAGAATATGTTCAAAACCCTAACAAGTGGACATTTTTACTGAAAAGAATATAAAAGATTAATTAAATCACATTTTTCTTGGCAAAGAAAATACTTGCTAATGTTATTAAATAGAAATCTTATCTACTTTACAAGAAAATGTGGGACTTAAAGTGATTAAAATTTTTTAGTTGTTTGTTTCATGTTTTTGACAGTTTCCAGATCTTTATTTTCTACCATCAAGAAGGATGAGGCTATGAGAGATGATTTGTCTCCTCCCAGTTCTACCAACTCAGACACTCTGGCTGTTAGAAACCAAAGCATACTAACACCACTGGTAAACAAAAGTAAAAGAAAACTTGACTTGTTGCATGTTTTTTTTTCTCCTCACAGTTGTATACATCTTTCTCATACTAGGACCAAAAATTATTTTAAGTGAACTTTCTTCCCTCTTAATGTTGCTAGCTTGAACAGAATTGATGTTATCTCTCTTTGTTATACTTTTTACTTTGTTGTACTTTTCTCTTTTCCAAATTTGAAAAAAACCCCAAAAACATCACTGTAGTATTAAAACTGTTGATTGAGTTGGAAGTGAAAAAAAAACCCAAGAAAAATGTATGTTCAGTTCTCACTTTTTATAGTTGTCAAGCAGGATATCTTCTAAATAGGAAGCAGGAGAGATGAATAAAAATCTCTCTCAGAAAGACTCAGAGTTATTTCCTTTGAAAACAGAACATAAGCATATGCCTCTTCTCTCCTGAAAAAACCCCAACCAACTAACCAAAGAAAAACACCCCAACCTTTAAATAACAATTACCAGAGACATCACTCTAAATACCTTAAAGGTTTCAATATCCCCATTTTAAGAAATCTGAATAGAATTTGGTTTGGAAATTAAGATGTCCTTACAAATCTTTCATTTAGTACCTTTCTCTCTTCCTGTATACAAGAAAGCCACTGAAGCTATGTCAAAACAGACTTACATGATCAAAAGCCTCATGATGATAATGTTTTGCTAGTAAAGGACTACCACTTGAAATAACACCTAAAACTTTCATGTTACACATTCCTTTCTCTACAATTCCTTCCTGTTAATACTAATTTATTAGAACAAGCAATTATCCAATTATCTTCACATTTAAATTACCTAAATGTCTATGTTATAATTGCATTCATTAGTTACTGAAATTGCACCTGCAAATGCTATATCACAAATGTAGCTATGAAAAATTTATGTTGTTTTTCTGTAATGATATTTAATAATTTAATTTCATTATTAATACTTCCTAGCATTGTTGTAAACAGCTCTGTAAAAATACTCTTTTCTGTAGAGATTAATTTTATTTGTGAAGGAAGGCAACCTCTATTATGAGGGGTTTTTTTCCCTGTCTTATTCATTGACAAAGGTAATATTATGGGAATACTACTATCAACAACAGTTGACTTCTGCCAATGGGCTGCTATATGTCCATGTAGCAGCTGTATGAACAGCAAGAACAACTAGCACCAACCACCTTAAAAAAAAATTTGTGGGACTGAGTTTTAATGCCTGTTTTCAGCACAGAATGGGTCTTTTAGTCTCTCTTACTAAAGTCTGTCTACTTCTCTATGGGAGCATCTAGAGTCTGAAACCATAATATTGCTTTTTGTTACTAGTCCCCCTTCTGGGAGAATTTAGGAAAGGAAAACAAAGTGGGTTAAAAAAAATTAAAAGTGAGTTAATAAGTATGAACCTATGCAGCATGCATAAAATCTTTCTTGAAGTATAAAACTCCCACTGAACTGGTTTTACTGGTTGGGAATTTTCGTGTATTTGTTGGTTGGTTTGGAGATTTTTTTGCAAAAAAACTCACCAAACTATTTCTGAAGATAAATTAGTGAAATATCTGGTATGAAGACAATTTACATGCAAATTAAATGACCTTGCAGGTATACAAATTCAAAATTTCTCAAACAGTTTAAAAAAAGTGACAAGGATTTAAAACTAAAGTACAAATAAAAGAAAGTAACCTCGTCCCAAAGACAAAAACTGTCTTCTGAGCTCAGTTTAAAAATATGAGTCAGTAACAGTTTTGAAAAATTCCATGGCAAAAGCCTATGTAGTAGGATACATTTTGCTGCTTATCGAGAAACCAGTTTCAACTGACTTCCTTCCCCCCTTCTAGTTCCCACTGCATAGAAACAGCAATTGTCTAAAAACAAAACCAAAAAATAGACAGCTACTGAAAAAGAAGTGACAAACTCTCCACTGTTAGAGATGCATGATATTTTTCAAAAGCATTTCTGGAATTGAAATTCTATGGGTTTTGACACTGATGATCTATTTAATCATACAGCAGTCTGACACATCATGAAACATCTACTTTCCAAAACCCAGATGGACTTTTAAAGCTGATTTTTTTTCTCCTATACCCTGTGTTTCAAGATGAATTGGCTGTCTACTATAATTATCTAAAGGCCCTTACTGCACTGGCTACACATCAGAGAAGACCCACATTGAACTCAGCCTTACCTGATGGAGTGTTTCATTTCTATAGAGGAAATGGGAGTGGGATTGTACACTGGCTGCTGCAATTAAACAGGCTCCACTGTCTTCAAAACTTCTAGCAAGAGCACCTAATCTCAGTCATATGAGAGCCTTTAGGGCTTGCAGAGGTTCAAAGTAAACGTGTGTACTAAGGCAGGATTTCAAACGAATTTAAATCCTGCCATCATGCTCACTGTATTTTTACTTCAAATATTTTGTACTGCTCTACCTCCCCACTACGTTCAATTCTCCACTTCCTCATAAAACTAAGTCCTATTCATGCAAAAAAAAAAAAAAAAAAAAAAAACACAAAAAACAAAAAACCAAACAAACCAACAAAAACAAACAACCAAACCCTAATTTCAAGATTTTATCCTTAGTTTAGGCTTCTCAGATTAAGAGGATGGATAGTCAAAGATGTGGCGCTGGGTGTCTTGTCTGGTAACAAAACAACTCCCAAGAAGCTGAGGATATTTATCAAAAGTGAAACTGTAGAGCTTCACTCCTGACATTCATGGGACAGAGACACTCCTGACTCATTCCCATATAAACAGAAGGCAGGTGAAGCATTGTATCAGCACCTGACCTGGCTTTCCATAAGGCTCTAGCTATTACACATTAGAGCAGGAGCAAGAAAAACGAGCACTGCTAATATACAGTGAAAAGTCTTCTGTACTATTAACTTCAAGCACAGCCTGGGAACACTTCTTGGTACCAGAATATGATCATCTAGACCTCTTCAGCTAGCATTTGAACCAAACAATTCCTAACACACTTTGGCAGCTGGAGGAGCCCAGATGCCATTAGTAACAAAATGAAGGATGTTTCATGGCATCAGAGCCAGGCAATCCATCCAGGTGTTTGCTAAATCAGGAAAGGCATGCCCTTAAAGGACCTCATTCTTTGGACTGCTTTTGGAATACACTAGCAAAAAATCTGGTTTTTGTGTGCTTCTTATCACTATCATAAACTACAGAAAACCCATGGGAGTTAAAGAAGAACCTAAAATATTTGTTGTATCATTCTAAATATGAAAGAAAAAAAAATCAGCCATGACAAAACTTTAAGAAAGGAATTACCACATGGCATATCTACAGACATGACTACTCCTCACATTAGTATGGTATTAAAAAATCTCAAACAGTGAGACATGGTAGCTCAGTTTAGGAATTCAGCACCTCCAGGTGAGAACATAATAGCGAACAGATGAACAAGACCTTCTGTAAAGCATGTGCTTTATGCAACTGTAGTGTTTCTGTTTTGCAGCTAGATTTTTTTCTCATTGAGAACTTTCTCTTCACCATACTGAACCCCTGAGAAGCCTACTCAACCTGTACAACTTCTTTTAGCTCTACTAAGCTTAGCCAGAAATCAATAAGAAAACTATCAGCAACAAGTCCTTGATGTAAGAAACCCACTCCCCCTTGTACATTTTCCCCCAAAAAACCCCAAAATAGAGCAAACCAGATTTAAAAAAAAAAAAAAAAACACAACAAAAACAAGCCCAAAAAAACCTCCTGAAAAAACAGAGCCCAAAATCTTCAAAAGGAATAGGAACAGCTAGAAAGGAAATACATAGCTGGTTCACACTATCCAATATGGAGTAGTTTATTCTTCTGAAAACAGAATTCAGGCAATGAAACCCTTCATGAGATCATGAAAAAAAATTCAGAAGACCATAGCTATTATCGAAATAAAAGAAACAAATAACTGAAGCAAGGCAATCACCTTTTGGTTTGTAAGAGAAATGCATCCCAATAAAAGCAATTTTATAAATGTATTTTATTATAATAACTACACAGGCTTAAGCCTAAGAAAGATCAAGAAACTCTTGGGAAATATAATGTCAAATATGGACAAATCTGAACTTTTGTTTCACTGAATTTTGAGGTGTCTCTGTCCCTTGCTGGTGTGTGGTTTCTGTCAACATAGCAGGCCTTAAATGGCCAAAAGAAGATAACATATTTTTGGCCATAAACCCAATTTCACATCCAAGTCTGAAAAGAACCTCAAAACAAGAATTTCTTGCTGAGAATGAAAAAGGTGCGGTCCTTAGGAAGTGTTATCAGAAACCATGAAAACTACTATTCTCTTGTTTGCAAAAACAAGTTTCTGGTAGAGATGCCCAATGAAACAGGAAAGAGTGGCTGCATCAGCACAGATGGGTCCTGGCCGTTGCTGGCTATGCAGCAAACCAGTGGGACTGAGTGTCTACTGTCTCCTCCTCACCTTCCCAAAGGAGCTGCATATTACCATGGCTTTCCTCAAAGATGATGCAATTTTAAAGGTGATGTTGAAGGAAGATTCAAGTGCAGACAGACTGTTTTGAGAACTAAAATAATTCTCATTTCACACATGATATGTTCCCAGGCGCTGGAGTGCTCACACTGATGAAGAGATTGTTGCTCCTACTAAAATGTGATGAAACTAAAAGTTCATCTCCAAGACCATACTGAACACAGAACAGAGTTCAAGACAAACACTCCTGATGTGCAGGATTTTCCACTTCAAGAAAAAAGATAGTTAAAACTCGGCTGCATATGCACTGGGAGTATACATGTATATGTGCTAAAGGTATTATTAAGGCAAACTCACAAAAATTATTAGCATTTGAAAATACTAAACCTTGTTGAAATCTAAAAGAGGGTTATCTTTTTTATTCAAAAAAGATTTAGAAAGAAATGGAATGTTTTGCTTCAAACTGGTATAGCAGCCAAAGGTACAGACAATATTATCCCAGCTAACACTCCCCCTGCCAAAAAAACCCCAAAATCCCAAATAACCCTCTCCCCAAAAAACTCCTTGAAATGCTAACAGACATCCCTGTAAAAATATCAGCTTGCTATTGATCACAAAAAAAAAAAAAAAAAAAAAAAAAAAAAAAAAAAAAAATCCCCAGCACAATTGAATTATTAGCAATTAGTGGGAAAGAAACAGACAAAGCAGAAAATCCTCTTATTTTAGTATATAAATAGGGGACTCATATCAGTAACATCATATCCAGTTTTGTCCTGAACCTCACCCTGTGCCTACATCCTAAAAGATGACAACAAAACTGCAGAGGTATTGAACAGTGACAGGATGATTAAAAGTAGAGAACAATTTCCTGGAGGAAAATGCCTACACAGTCTAGGGTTTTTCAGCCTTGAAATTAGATAAGTGAGAGTAGATAAAGTGGAGGTATATAAAAGTCACTAGTAGTGAAAAGGGTTAAGTAAGAACTATTGATTTATTAAGATAACTCCTGATTCTTTATCATGCAAGAACTAACATTCTCTATGGGATTCAATAAATTGCTTAAAACCAGGATTAAAAACCCTCCATGATGTCCCAGTTCTTGAAACCATCAAGCTGTTCAAAGCATCCCTATACAAATACTGAAAAATTTCTAGTTAGGTTTTGCATGCCTGTGTCAGCTGAAAAATCTATTCATTTCATTTATGTTCTCTAACATACTTCACTCAAAAGAATAATGGTGCAGTCCTTCTGAAATGAGTGAAGTTCCAGAGACTGTTACAAGGTCCTGCTTCAATGACTGTTATTTACAGACAATCAAGTATGACAAGAGGACTTTAGAGAAATCTCCAGCAAGCACTAATGGCTGGGACAAAGTGCTTTAATGCAAGAGATCTCATTTTCAGTTCAGTCTCCAAATAGGCATGATAGGCATGCAAAGGGAAGGGCCATGAAAACAGATTTCACAGCTGCTGGCTCTAACCAAGGAGCAGATATTTCAGTTAATTTTTCTGTTATTTACTAAAAAAAAAAAAAAAAAAAAAAAAAGA
>VZUI01060955.1:0-10706 GCA_013401135.1 Cettia cetti
TGTAAACTATGTAAAACTGTATAAAAACAGCCATCTTACGACTAATAAAGGAGAACGCATGATAACCATATTGGTGAAGACTGCGTTACTCAGTGTCTCCTCAAGTTTTAGTGAGGAACTTCTGCTTTCATATGTTAACCTTTCTGATGAGTTCCCCCAGACTTAATTGTAGACTCCACAATTCTCCTGTGGAGCTGTGGCAGTGGTAGACCCAGTCGGTTCAGCTGGTCCTTGGCTGGCAGTGATGGTGCTGCTTTAGGGCAGTGTGGAAAGGACATTCTTTGCCAGTCCTCCTGCAGGCTGATTCTCAGTTACAAGGCTCTCTGGGTCTAGCTACCCACTGCCTTCCTCAGAAATCTCCCTCCTCCTTTTACATGTAGCCATTTGTAACAATCCGCTAATGTAAGCGGGGGTCGTGATGGTTTGAGTGATCTCAGAGCACAAAAGACACAGCAAGGAACAACAACAATTTACTCTCAACAGCAGTACATTTTAGTAAGTGCACACAATACAACATGCGATAGAGGGAGAGAGAGAGAAAGAGAGAGACTGAAAGAGAGAGAAAGAAAGGATTGGGACGATTATAGCTACCAATGGAGAAAACGGAATCCTCGTGGTGCACAATGACCAATAGATGCGTCATCCCGTCGGGTGTACATGAAAGGGGTCTCTGTCCTTTGGGGTTTTATAGTATTCTTCGAAGCGGGGCAGCTGGCGAAAAAGGTGGAGCATTTGGCAAAGGGCAGGTGCAGTCGTTAGTTTGGCCCAGGCTGGTCCAGCCTTGCTTGCTGGTTTTGGCAGCAAGTTGGTACTTGCCTGACTGGAACCTGTTCCATTGTTGCATACCAGTCTTTGGTCGAGTGAGCACACCGGCAGACAGAACTTGGCAAACATCCCACCTTGGCCAAGCTAGAAAGCCCCACCCCATTCCTCTAAGGGTCTCGGTCTGTGTCCTGGGCGACGGTCGAGAGGCAGATGAGAGATTTTCACACCGTCTCTTACACCATTCTTCCCTTCCCAGCTCTGTACCTGAAAAAAATGGAAGTGATCAGCAATTTCATTCAATAAGAGTTTGGTTTTTGCATAGCAGTAATAACTCTCATTTAGCCATTCCTTTTTCTGTCTTAAGCCATGCGTCATTCACACAAGTTCTCCTGTAGAAATTTGGAAAGAAACAGGTTTGGGGATAATTATTTTACCCAATCATTTTTGCAGTGCTTGCTCTTCAAGGGTTGCCCCCCCCCCCCCCCCCCCCCCCCCCCCCCCCCCCCCCCCCCCCCCCCCCACCCAGTCCTCCCTGAAGTTCATCCCTCAAGTTGCACCACCCCCCTTCCCCTTTTTTCTGTCTGTCCAGGTAATCCTGCCTCTTTATCCAGAACCTTCTCTGCCAATCCTCAGTTGTCCCAACCCCTTGCCTAAAGCCCTCCCAGGAATTCCCCTAATCCTGGAAGCACTATTAGTTGGTTCAAATTGTATCCATCCCCTTTGCTGCTCCATTGGTTGAGGCTTTGTAAGTCCCTCTCTATACTCCTCCTTTGTCGAGTTCTGATTGGTTATGGTGTTGTATCCACCCTTTGTTCTGCCCCCCGTTTAAAAAGTTGTGTTCTCCCCTGCCCTGGGCTCTTTCTTTCTCCTGGACCCTTCAGCACCAATAAACTTCCCCTGCTAGAACTCAGACAGAGAGTCTCCTTGTCCTCCTTTACCCGATCCTAGATGTCACCCAGCCCTGTGTCCTAGAGCAAGCAGCTCTAAAGTTTCTGTCTCAGGCAAACGCACAGCCGATGCAGTTCCCCATAATGGCGCAGTATCGGTGTGCCTCACCTGGAGCTAGCTGCGACACCAGTGGTTGGGGGCTGCATCAGATGGTGCTCAACGTGGGGTCTCCCTGAGGGCAAAGGCCCCTCAAGGGAGTGGATTATAAACTCTTTGGATGTCAGCTACCCTGGTGGGAGCAGACCGAGTTTTATTCGGTGACTCTCCCTGGGATGAAGGCTACAACCCCTGCAGCATGAGGGATTGTCTTCCTGATTGGGACCACAGATGCAGCACCTCTGTCTGGGAAGCATGTGAGTATCTCCAGAGGGAAGACTGTGTGTGTGGCTGGGAGGGATCCTGTTGAGTGAGAGATATCCCTTCCCAGATTGCTTCCCAGACCCTTGATTTCCTTTCTTTAAGTTCTCCTTTTGCTGCAGTTGTGGGTGGAGTGTCTAAACAGACAGAACATCACCCTGGGTGCCAAACTTTCGTTTCAGCAGGGGGCCATTTACATCCAAGTTGTGACAATCCAGGAGGGCAGGGGAAATGTTTTTCTAAAGAGTTGTTGAAAAGATTGGTTTGCTGGTTACCTCTTCATTTTCCCCGGTGTCCCCTTCGGATGTGATCTCTGTTCCCTTTTGGGACCAAGTTGTATTAAAATTAACTGATTTGATGAAAAAGGGGGACACCTTGGCATCTAAATTACTTCCCCTTTTGTTTTAATTTGGCTTACCCTAATGGAAAAAGGGGGAGTGGAGAAGCAACCAGCAAGTTCCACCCAGTTACTCCTTCCCCATCTTCCTGGACCCCTCGTCCCATGCCAGGAGAGATGTGCAGAGCAGACTGCACTGCACAGGGTAGCCAAGCAAGCCTCACTCTCCCTGGCTCTCCGTGCATTCCCCAGCCCCTTAGCACTGGTGGCACTGGTCATGCTGCCACAGACCTCTCCCATAGACCCTCAACCCCAGTTCATGCCCCAAAGTTTGTCCATTTTGATGTTCCACCCTGCTTGCCCTGTCTCCCTCATTCACCTTCTCCATCCTCATCCCCACAAAATGGTTCATGGAGGGCACAAGATGGTAGGGACCATATGGCCAGACCCCTCCCTTGTGCTTCTCCCCCCAGAACCCTTTTCTTCCCTTGCCCAACCCTTTCCTGTACCAAATTCCTCCCATTCCTTTTCCCTCAGACCCCTCCTTCTCCACCCTGACTCTGCCTCCTGAGCTCCCTGTGAAACTCCCCTCCCATTCTTGTTGCTGCCCTGCCTACAGCTCCTCCTCTTCCTCCTGCAGCTCCACCTAACCTCTTCTGACTCCCGATTCCAACATCCCTCTTTCCAGTTCCCATGCCATCGGAATCAGATGTGACAGGCTCGGAGACCAGAACTCAGAACAGGGGGCCCTTCCTCAAGTCGTTCTGGTTACCTTCAGTGAGCAGGGACGTCTCCTCCCACAATGGAAACCCTTCTCTTTTCAAAACAAGAAGGAGCTTTGCAGATCTCAGAGGGAATTTGGGATGGAGAGTGAGTTCTTCAAGAGCTTGTTGAAGGCCACTTTCTCCTCAAATACCCTGACCCCGTATGATCTCAACAATTTATTTGCAGAGTCTTCAGAGTATATGTTGTGGGAAGGAGCATAGAAGAGATCTTTGAAGGTCATTGTCACGAGTCCAGGGAGCTCCCCTGACTGCCCTGGAAGTTTGAGATCCTGGCAGGAGGTCAGAGATCCCCCTGCACAGAGCCCAGGGAGACACTGTCTTTGATCTCAGTCCATGGAAGAGCTTTCACCTTACAAAAAGAATTACAGACCACAAGAGTGTAATAAAGAATGGTAGTTAGTAACAGTAGTTAAGTAATCACAGGGTGCAAATGTAGAATATCAGGGTTTTTAGGGTGGAGTTAAAAGAGACAACATGGAGGATCAGGGTGTGGTCCTTGTCCTTTTTGTCCTTCTTCTTGTCATCCATTTTCTGCTGTGGTGGTGGCACTTTTGGTTTAGAGTAGAACTGAACTGTCTAACATAGGTGATAGGTATTGGTAACTAACTGTAAATATAGAACACATAATATTTAGTATAAAAGTTAAGCACCGCCTTGGCAGCGGGTCAGAGTCAGCAGTCAGCTCCCAACCCTGCAACAGCAAAGATCTTGGCAGAGCAGAAAAAGAATGTTACAGATAAGAAAATAATAAACAACCTTGAAAACACAGCCGACAGATTCCAACCTCTTCTTCTGACCCGGGGCTTGGGAAAAGGACTTTCTATCTAAAATCGCGGGATCTGCCAGCAGCAGAATCTGACAAGTCATCTGCTCTGAGCTTTTGCACAGTTCTGCTGGTGTCCTTGACGCTTTTGGAAATATTATAATAGCAGACTGGCACACTACCATCACGAGGGGGATGTAGAGACCACAGCAGAGTCAGAGCTAGAAAAGAGGAGCTTTAATTTTTACTTTCAGTTTATATAGATTTCCAGAAATGAGACCACATTGGAAGACTGAGGTTCAACCTCTTCAATTCCACTGGTCTGAGAAAGTGTCCATCAGTTGTCCCTCCTACAGAAAAGAATGTAAACAATATAGATATTTACAGAAAACATTGCTTTGTTTATGTGAAAGTGCATGAGAAATTCTGACTCAAATTTAGAAGGCTGAAAACAGGGCGACATCTCACCCTTTTTCCATTAAAAGAAGAAAATAGAAAAAAAGAAAAATTAACAAAGTTATAAAGTAAAATATGTACAAAAAAATCAATGTGTGGCCGTGGAGGAATCATTGGAGTGAGCACTTGTGTTGCCTGCATCCGAATCATCACCTGATGATTCGTCCACTTGATGGTTTTCAGTTTGGTCACATCTTCCACCTTGCCTGTTGGCTGGGTTCTGTCTCTGTGGTTGCAGGTCAGGACAGACACACTTTGAAGGTACCAGTGTACCCTAGTATCTGTGGATATACGTGCATACCCCTGCCCAATAGCAATAAGGTCATAGGGACCTTCCCACTGTTTGGTGACCAAATTTTGGACCAAAACCTTCTCTTGAGGCTGATGCATCTCGTCCGAAGCCTTCCAGAACCTGCCACTCAGATCCATCCTTCCAGGTGACAGTGGCCTTTCCTGTTTTCCCTGAACCGTCAATGAAGATGGTAGATCCTTGCATTGGTTCTTGGATATTTTTGGGCAAGGAAATCTGTGTCATTTTTGCCACTTGCAATAGCCTTTTGCTGGCACATGGTAAGTGATCTGCCCTGAAAAGTTTTCCAGAGCACTCTGCAATGAAATACTGTTTGCAAGGCTCCAGTCAAACTCCTCCCGCTGTACCAGGAGAATGATCTTTGCAGGATCTGCACCCATCAATTGCAAGCACTGTTGCCAGCATTTGGTTATCAACTGTGCAATTAACTCAAACAATGGAGTTGCTGTCTTTTGTGGCTGATGGGGCAGGAAAACCCATTCCAAGATGTGCAAAGGATCAGACCATTTGTCATTCCATTGGCCAATGATGCCTGTGGGATGTAAATCTGGAGTGGTGACGAACACAGTGATATCAACAGAAGGATCAATGCAGTGAACTTGGCAAGCAGAAACAGCTTGCTGAATCTCCTCCAGCACCTGACGTGTTTCAGGGGTCAATGTACGAGGTGACTTTAGGTCAGAGTCTCCCTTTAATAAATCAAACAAAGGGGACAGTGGTGCGTTGGTCAGTCCCAAGTACAGACATAACCAAGTGATGACACCTACCAGCTTTTGAGCATCATTCAGTGTCTCCACCGACTGCACAAATTGCACCTCCTGGTGACGGATTGTCCATTCCAGAATTTTGACACCCAAATATTTCCACGGAGGTTGTTGTTGAACCTTTTCTGGAGCCACCTGCAGCCCATGAGAATGCAACGCATTCGACAACTGAGGCTGAATTCTCAGCAGCTCATCCTGGGTGGGTGCAGCCACCAAAATGTCATCCATATAATGATAGGCGCAAGCTCCAGGGAACTGCTTGCGGACTCCAGACAAGGCTCTGGCCACATACCATTGGCAAATGGCCAGCGAATTGCGCATTCCTTGGGGAAGCACCTTCCATTGATATCCCTGTGCGGGCTCAGCATTGTTAATTGCTGGCACCGAGAAGGCAAATTTTGGTCTGTCATCGGGATATAAAGGAATCATGAAAAAACAATCCTTTAAATCCACAAAGAGGACCGGCCAGTCCACGGGAAGCATGGTAGGCAATGGCCTGCCAGCCTGTAATGTTCCCATGCTTTCTATCATGGCATTGACTTTTCCAAGGTCTTGTAACAACCTCTATTTCCCAGACTTTTTCCAAATGCAAAAAAAACAGTGTTCCAGGGACTGGTGGAAGGTGTCCCTGCTCCAAGTGTTCCTGGACCAGATTTTGAAGGGCATCTATCTTATCTTCAGGAACGGGCCACTGATTTTCCCAGATGGGTTTGTCCACCAGCCACCGTAAAGGAGGCATAGGACATTCTGCGCCCTTCATCGCAGTGGCCCCCATCAAAAATCCGTCCCAAGGCGCACCCCCCATGCTGCCAACACATCCCATCCCCAGAGGTTAGTGACCGTTTCTGCCACATGAGGTCAGACCATGGCTTGCTGTCCTTCCTGGTTCATGATCACCGTAGGCTACAGGCTCATGTAACATTGCTTGATTCCTCGCAGTCCTGTGACCGGCGTCTCCACTCTTTTCAAAGGCCACTGCAGGGGCCAGGCAGCTAGGGAGAGAATAGTAATGTCAGCGCCTGTGTCAAGAAGACTGCGGATATGGATCTCAGACTGTGTGGCACCAGGCATGGACAGGGTACACAACATCTTGAGACATTCCTTGGTCAGGACAGTGGTCCAGGGGACTTGAGGCAGCCCAGCGGATCTGAAGCTGCCCTCTCCTCATGCCCAATCCTCTGTCCTGTGAACAGAAGACTTAAAAGGCACAAATTGAGCGATCCGGCTCCCTTCCCGGATAGTAAGAGGGGGAGTGGGTATAGAAACGATAACATAAATCCGTCTGGTATAATCAGTGTCAATGAGTTCCAGGTGCACAATGATACCCTGAATGGTGACACTAGACCTCCCCATAAGGAAAGCACTCATGCCATCACCTAAGGGACCAAAGGCATCCAAGGGGACCATGTGTATCTTGTTGGAGTCTATGACAACCATTGTGACTGTGCAGACATCAACACCTGCTGACCCACAGGTGCTGGTTGCAAGCTGGCCAAGCAAACCTCCATCGGTTCCAGCACTGGGAGGGAAACTTGTGTCTGGGTACATCACCTCGGTGCACTCTGTTTCACATTTCCTGAAGCCGGCAAAGGCTGGCCATTCGCATGAACCTTCTCTGTACAGGACGTCTGCGGTATGGTTCAGTTTTCTACACCGACCACACAAAACCAAAGGAATCATGCTCTTTGGCACATTCTTCCTCTGCTTTCTGTTGGCCTGAGCAGTCCCCTGCTGTCGCTGCTTGCCCTGCGGGACTATCCAGGCCAGCTGCACAGCTGTAGCCATAGCAGCCACCTTAGGACCCGAGGTGCCTATCTGTGCCCAGGCTTGCACCATTTGAGGCACAGAAGGATCACCAGGAAGGGCCTCGATAACTTTCCTGCAATCATTATTGCAGTTACTCCTCGCAAGGTGCTTGAGCAAGAGCTTCCTTGCTTCAGGGTTCTCTACCTGCTTCTCTACAGAGGCAGTTAGTCTCTCTGCAAAGTGCAGGAAGGATTCGTCCACACCTTGGACAACTTTCACAAATGACTCCTTAGGAGAAGCCATTTCTATGGTCTGGACCAAGGCTGCCATGCCTGTCTCCTGGCACTGCTGGCGCACCAGGGGATCATAGCCAACCTGCCTGTTCACATCAACGTACATGCCTGTGCCCAACAGCATGTCAGTACCAACCACCTGCCTGGGGTCATGTGGGCCCAATGAAGCATTCCTCTCCACTGCTCTGGCTGCCAATTGAGTCCATTTAGACTCAAAAATGTCTAACTCCACAGGCTGGAAAAGAATACGAGCCAGGCTTCTGATGTTGAAAGGCATCAGAAGATCAACATTAAAGAGGTGGAGCATATGCATGACCTCTATAGACCCAAGACCATATTTCCCAAACTTATCACTAAGTTCCATCATGGCTTTCCGCAACCATGGCTGATGTGTGTTGTGCAATGCACCCTGAAGCACAGGGAAAGCCTGGAATCCTCCTGACAAGGCGGCAGCACCTGCCAAATCCCAACCTGTGGGCCCCACGGCAAAAGGGGCAGGCACCTGACTGGGAGGCAACTGAGCCCCACCTGACATCACATCCCCTGTAACATCAGCACGGCCAGAGGAGCCATCCCCGCAATCTGGGAGACATTGTGCCAAGGCACAATCAATGACTTCCGGGAGATACTGTGCCAAGGCACAATCAAAGGCTTCCTCCACTTTCGTCTGCACCTCCCTCCCAAAATCAGCTCTGTTCCCTGGGACGCACAGTAACCTGGCAGGGGGGAAGGGTCCAAGTTGAAAAAGACCCACCAGCCCAGGGCCCCCTGCCCCGAACAATCACAGGCCTCCCAATGGCCACATCACCATTCTCACTAAATTTAAAAACTGCAGCGCCCGCACCAGCCGCCACTGCAGCATCCACAGGAGGCATGGGTGGCAGCACCACCCCAGCTGCCACGGAGGCTACTTCAGCCCCAGCAAGGCCCACACCCACTGTGGCGAACTGGAGAGGGGCCCCCATGTGGACCCCCTCTCCTGGCGGTGGTGATGAATGGGGAGCAGGGACAGGTGCAGCACGCGGCACCCCTGGTCCGCTGAATGCCTCAGCCACAGGCACCTGCACAGACAGCACAGGGGGAATTCTGGGCAGAGACAGGGGTGGGGCCCATGGAGCCACATCACCGCCCTGCCCCCAGCATGGGGGGGCCAGCATGGGCGGTGCGGGTGGGGAGGGTACCTCAGGCAGGGCAGGATGCTGTACAGGGTCGGCTGAGCCTGGCCCCGTCCTCGCCCTGCGAACACCTGTACCTGCTGGGCCCGGCAGAGGTGGCATGGGGGGGAGGGGGGGGGAATGGGACTGCCCCTAGAAGGGTCCCCTCTTGGACCCGGCAGCCCATAAAGGACACCCTCCCCACCCTGAGCAGAGCAGGGCAGGCTGGCTGTCACCCAGGGAATGGTCCGACAACTGATCAACTGAACCCCTTCCTCCGGCAGCTTCCACCAGCCGTGCATTGTCAGCAAGCAGTGTGGACGCAGAGGCGTCCGGTGCCACCTCCTCTGCAGTCAGGGGGTAGGTGGTGGTCACCCCGCAATTCGGGCAGAGAGTTATGACCTAATCAGGACCCCTAATCAGGACTGTGGGGCAGGGTGAGCCAAGGAGTCCTCACTGCCCATTAGTGCAGGGAAGGCTTAGGGGAAGGGCAGCTTCACCCCGCCCCGCTGTGTCCGTGGAGAGGGGATTGGCGGGGCCAGCCCCAAAGAGCCACCAAGGTCTGGCAGAGCCCTGCCCTCTTGCTGGCTGAGCAGGGCCTATGAGCTGGGAGAAGACCCCTCCACTTGGGAGCCAAGATCCAAGTCAGAGAGGGAGATGCCCACCCTCGCCAGGGCCAGCGCAGGGTGGGAGGACTCCACCGCATGCGGGGAACTAAGATCCAGCTTGGACAGGACACCCACATCGGGCTGTAAGCTCTTCACTTGCCCCGAGGGCAGGAGAGATGCTCCAAAAACTTTGCGCATCTGTGGAAGCGCCAGAGCTAGATATTTCCAAGCCCTGTAAAAAGTTGTTAAAACACTTCCATTTCAAAAGCATCCTTGCAATATCAGCGTCCCACTCTAGAGAAAGGGATCTCCGGTGACCCTCCCCCATGAACAACCCCCACCTCCCCAAAGAACACATCCTTGGGGGTAGGAAAATATCCCTGTTCCGTCCCAAAAAGATATAGCATCTCAAGCTCCACTGGTGAAATAGGAGCACACCTCTCCTGCAGGAGATCTTCCCAGACGTCCATCACCAATAAATGCTCTTCAGAAACCAGAGGAGTTGTCATATCTAGCAAGACTGCAGGCAAATGCTGCAAACTACAAAAAAAAAAAAAAAAATAGGGTTTTTTTTCCAGATCTCCCCACAGATGTGCCTCACAGGGGTCACTAGATAGCACACTACCGTCACGAGGGAGATGTAGACCACAGCAGAGTCAGAGTGGGAAAAGAGGAAGTTTAATTTTCACTTTCATTTTATATAGATTTCTAGAAATGAGATCACATTGGAAGACTGATGTTCAACCTCTTCAATTCCACTGGTCTGAGAAAGTGCCCATCAATTGTCCCTCCTACAGAAAAGAATGTAAACAATATATTTACAGAAAACATTGCTTTGTTTACATGAAAGTGCATGAGAAATTCTGACTCCAATTTAGAAGGCTGAAAACAGGGCAACAACAGACCACTTGAGAGAGGTGATGGGGAATGGGCAGAGCCTAAAGACCAAGTAAAGGCACTTTCAAAATTGATTTTAGATCAAATAAAGAGAGATGCAGAGAAAGCTTTTTATTCAGTATTGTTATAAATGCCCAAGCTGTCCAATTAGCCGATAACAAAAACCAACTCAAAACAAAGTTAAATGTAACAGCAATTTTAATTGTAGCAATTTAGCAGCTTAAATGTATAATAATAATGAAGGTTATAATCTGGTTCCAATAATAGTGCGTAAGCGGGGTACAGGGCCAGGATTTGGAACCTGCCATGTACCAATGAGACGCCCCAAGTTTACACCTTTTATTTTCTCCATCTTTGCCCATCACCACTCATTTTCGATTCGTAATCTTTCTTATCTCCCCTCATCATCATCATCTTCATTACGCATGCTCCACCATCCCCTTTCCGGGGGTCTCCCCACCTTCGGGGGTCGCAGTGAGTAAGGCTCATCATCTTCCTCACGTGTCCTTTCAATGACTTCTTG
>VZUI01060958.1:0-30420 GCA_013401135.1 Cettia cetti
CCTGTCCCTGCAGGCCTTGTCCCCAGTCCCTCTGCAGCTCTCCTGGAGCCCCTGCAGGCCCTGCCAGGGGCTCTGAGGAGTTCCCGGCTGCACACTGAGAAGCTGCATTTCCCTGGGGTGCTGCATTTTGCAGCAATGCAGCTGCAGCCCGGGATATTCCCATCCCAGGGGTGCCACGGGACACCGGGAATGTCCCTGCTGCCCTTCCCAGCTCACCCCTCTGCTCTCCCGCCTCTCCCCAGTTGATTTCATCGGCGGCTTTGACTCCTACGGGTACCAGGCACCACAGAAGACGTCGCACCTGCAGCTACAGCCGCTCTACACGTGAGTCCCCGGGGTGCTCCGGGTGCAGGGTGCCCACGGCGCTGCCTCAGCTTGGATTTGGGGCTGTGCATCCTCCCCGCAAACCCCGGGGCTCCATCCGGGCAGGGCGGGGCGGTCTGGGGAGGATCCCGCTCGTGGTTTGTGCTTTGCTGGGTTTTGTTTGCCGAGCCTCCCTCGCGCTGCCCGGGGCAGCAGCAGCTCTCCAGATAAGCGCAGCCTTTTCCTCGCTCTCCCTTCCCCATTAAGCCGAGCTCGATAAACACTCCAGCGAGATAAGGCTGGCAAATCTAAAGGGATTAACCTCGTGCGGGCTCTGCCCGCTGCCAAAAATTAATTATATTTTAAGCCTTGTATGCAAATTCAAGGGCAGGCGATGCCATTAGGGAGGCAAAGAGGGGCTGGGGGGGACAAATCCATCTGTGACAGGGCTGGGCCCTCCCTGGGGACACTGACGGCTCCCGTGGGTGGAGGGGAGCACCCATGGGTGCTGTGTCCCCCTGCACGGAGCTGGCCCTTCCCTGGAAGCCCCCTGGGTGTGAGTAGGACACAGATGGGCACACGGATGGTGGCATTGGCACTGCTGGTGCCAGCACCCTCATCCTGGGGGTTCCTGAGGTGTCCTCCCCCTGCCAGCTGGGTGCCACCCTTGGTGGGACCCAGGAGTGCTGCCCTGTCGCTGTTGGACACAAAATAAAGATGCTTGACTCCAGTCTAAAGGCAGAAGAGAATCAGGCAGCTTTATTTTCAATTCATTCAGCCTTTTTATACCATGCTGTGCTAAAAAGGCACATTATTGGTGCACAGGATTGACACCTCTCTGCATTGGCTAAATAACAGAAACAGCGCCTGGGAGAGAGGCTGTTATGGGAAAGGAATATTGTTTACACAAAATTGTTTTGGAACAAGGAAAACTGTTGAAAAGTTTCCCTTGGGAAGAGCTGGCAGTTCTCAGGCTCAGAAATATCAGACCCACACTGTGCCCTGGATGAGACACGTGCCCTGTGCCCCTCTAGCCCTGCCTGGGTGGCACCACGGGCACAGGGACAGGGCACCCCATGCTGACCCCCACATCACCCCAGGGGCACAGGGGGTGCCAGGGGGGTGCACGCCCCCATGGCTGCAGGATCA
Organism: Cettia cetti; assembly: GCA_013401135.1. NCBI lineage: Eukaryota > Metazoa > Chordata > Aves > Passeriformes > Sylviidae > Cettia > Cettia cetti. The sequence continues at coordinate 1,453 of VZUI01060958.1, forward strand.
GTGCTGGAAGCTGCAGGGTTTGGGGAAATCTGCTGGAAAATCAGTTTGAAGTGGTGGGAACAGCAGTTTTAGGTACACAGCTGATGGCAGAGGAGGCTGGGGCTGTGTCACCAGGCTGGGACACCTTGGCTCCGGGTGTGTCCCTGTCCCTAACTCTGCACCCCCCCCTGCACCCTCTGCCCATGCCAGTGCACCCTGGGACTCGCTCTGGGGTGCTGGTGACACCAGGACACTGCCACCGCTCTGCCAGCTCCCCCTGCAGCTCATTAATGACCCGCTGCTTAATTATTGCACCGAGGCCCCTCCATCCCCCTGGCAGCAGTGACAGCTCAGGGACTCGGGGGCACTGTCCCCAAAGTGGGGGACACGTGGTGGCTCATGGGGGGACAGGGACACCGGGCTCCCGCTGCCCCTCCCACCAGCCAGAGGACAAACAAGGGCTGGCCTGGCTCTGGGGGGGTCACCCCTGTCCCCAGGGCCACCCCTGTCCCCAGGGCCAGCGGGGCTGCAGCCACAGCAATTACAGCTCATTCTGCAGTTTCTAATTAGCTGTGATTGAATTAATGGCAGCGTGGGAATAATTACAAGAATAATAGAAGTGGTAATAGCATTGTTGTTATTTATTTTTTATTATCAATAACAATAATAATAATAATAATAATAATAATAATAATAATAATAATAATAATAATAATAAGGAAAACCTGTGATATAACAACGGCTTAATAATTGAAATCAAGTAAATTATAATAACAAGAATAATAGCAATAGTGGTAATAGTTGCAGTAGCAACTGTATTAATAATAATAATTACAATAACAACAACAATAGGGAGAACTTGTGGAGTAACAACAGTTTAATAATTGAAATTAAGTAAAAAATAATAACAAGAATAACAGTAATAGTAGTAAGAGGAGCTGTAATATTATTAAAAATAATAACAATAACAACAACAATAATAGGGAGAACCTGTGGGGTAACAAGAGTTTAATAATTAACATTTAAAAATATATAATAACAGGAATAATAGTAATAGTAGCAGTAGTAATAGTTGTAGGAAGAGCTGTGTTATTACTAATAAAAATAAAAACAACAATAACAGGGAGAACCTCTGGGGTAAAACAGTTTAATAATTGAAATTAAGTAAAAGATAACAAGAAGAATAACAGTATTTGCAATAGTAGCAGTAGCAACTGTATTATTATTCATAATAATAACAAAACTAAAATTAATGATAACATTGATAACAATGCTGATGAAAACAACAATAATAACAACAACAATAACAATTGAAAAATAATGATACTGATAGTAGACACAGCAAGAAGAGAGAGGACTGACCCCCAAGGACACGATGTCCCCATGTGAGGGGACCCAGCCCCGGTCCCCAGCCTGTCTGTGACATTTTTGGGGGTGGAAGGTCCCTGTCCCCGCGCTGGCCGTGCCTCTGTCCCCACCTGGGGCCGCGTCCTGGGCTCTCTCCCAGCCGCTCCTCTCCGCTCTTTTCCAGCTCGGGATAACCGGGAGCCAGCGGCGCCAGGACCCGCGGAGCCGCCACCCCTGATGCCGCCAGCCCCGCTGCGGGGGGCCGCGGCGGCGAGCCCCCCGACCCTCCTGCACCCCGGAACGGCCCCAAACCAGCGCGCCCAGCCCCAGGGAGCCTCCGAGCCCCAAGGACACAGGGGCTGCGCCACCCCCCGCCTCCCTCCCCGCCTTGGGGACATGGGGACACGCGGGGAGGTGGCGGCGCTCGCAGGACACCGCCTGCCTCTGTTCCTCCCAGCCTGGCTTTTCCTTGGAGCTGCGCGGAGCCCGGAGCGGGCCGGGCCGGGGCCAGGCGCCAGGGGCCAGGCGGCGCTTTGGGGACAGCCGGGCACCGAGAGCAGCGCTGGCCTCGTGGGGTCGGGACGATTTCCTGACGCTCTGGATCTGGGGGTCAGGCTGGCTCCAAACTCGGGGACTTGGCTCCCGGCAGGAATTTTGCAGCCCCCCACACTCGGATGAAGCAGCGTTGAAGGGGCTCGGTCTGGATGCTCCCAGGAGTTGGATCTGTCCATCAGCATCGCCTTGACCCCCAAATTTGGGGATATGGGAGGACACACAGGACCCCGAAATCCCCCTGCACCCCCCTCCCTCCCACATTTTGGGGGCCTTGCTCCGACTGGGAACAGCGACGCTGCTGAGCACGGCCCCTGCCCGGCTGTGGGAACGGATCTGATGAATGTTTTGGGTTGCTTTGGGATTTTTTTTTTTCCAATCATTTCTTTGGGTTTTTTATTTAATTTAAAGTGCCTGAGTAGACTCTGGCTGAGCCGGGCCCCCCCAAGGCTGACACCGTGCCTTCAGCACTGCTGGGACCCCCCAGGGCCCCCCAAAACCTCCCCCAGGGCTGGGGGGTTCCTCCCCTGGTCCCTTCATCCATGGGGGGCTTGGTGCCAAATCCATCCGTCAGCTCCAGCGGCGCAGGGACAGCGGCACGAGGGGAAGGATTTTGGGGGTGTCAGGTGGGTTGGGCAGGGATTGCTTTGCAGAAGGAAGATCAGCTGGGAAGGAAAAGCCTTGGAAGAAACTGGAAGGGAAAAAAAAAATATTTCCTGAAGTGTCGCAGCTCCCTGCAACCTCCTCGGTCTCCTTGGTGTGGGATGTGGCCCCTCCAGGATCCCTGGATCCGGCCTGAAGCCCACCCTGCGCCCCTGGGAGCTCGGGATTTGGATGGATTTCACCTCCCAGGTGTTTCTCCTCCAGTGCCAGGGAATTTTTCACACCCTGGAATGGTTTTTTGGCCCTTCCTGACAGGGAGCTGTGGAAGTGCCACCGCCCGGAGCTGGGATGGGCTGAGCCCCCACAGCCCCCCACCACCTCCAGCCAAGCTGTGAACTCTACAGGCAATAATTTTTCCACCCTTTCCCCTTCTTTTTTTCCAAGGAAAATTGTGTTTTTTTCAGGCAGTGATCCCCCTCATCCTCCAGAACATATCCCCATCAACAAGCCCTGGGGCCAGCAGCATCTTTGGGGTTTATTTTCCTCTCCAGGACCAAGGATGCTCTGCTGACCTGGGATGGGATGGACAGGCAGATGCTCCCCTGCTCCCAACCCTTCCCAAACCCAGCAGGAAGCAGCGGGAAGAGCTCTGGCATTGAGCTCTTGGGACGAGCCTCCCTCGCTGGGCTCCACAGGAGCTGGGCGTGGCGCTCCAGGACCTTGGGTGTTTCTGTTCCGTTGGCTTGGTTTTCTATGAGCCCGTCTTTGTAACGTGAACCGAGGATTTCTTTTCTATTCTGTAATTATAAAAGTCAAAGGAAAGTTTCAGCTGGTGCTGTTCTGCTTCGGGGCACTTTCCTTCCCTGGGCAGTTCAGGTGATTAAAGGTGTGGGTGGATTTTTAATTTTTTTAGAAATTTTTGCTTTTTTTTCCCTTCCTTAACGTTGCCACCTCCTTCCTCAGGGCTCTGAATCCCCCGGATTTCACCATCTTATATCATGGAATGGTTTGGATTGGGATGAGACCTTAAATCCCACCCAGAGCCACCCCAGGCCTGGCAGGGCCCCCTCCCAGTGTCCCAGTGTCCAGCCTGGCCTTGGGCACTGCCAGGGATCCAGGGGCAGCCACAGCTGCTCTGGCAATTCCAGCCCAGCCCCTGCCCACCCTGCCAGGGAACAATTCCTGCCCAATCTCCCATCCAGCCCTGCCCTCTGGCAGTGGAAGCCATTCCCTGGCTCCTGTCCCTGCAGGCCTTGTCCCCAGTCCCTCTGCAGCTCTCCTGGAGCCCCTGCAGGCCCTGCCAGGGGCTCTCAGCTCTCCCTGGAGCCTGCTCCTCTGCAGGGAGCACCCCCAGCTCTCCCAGCCTGGCTCCAGAGGGGCTCCAGCCCCGCAGCAGCTCCGGGGGCTCCTCTGGGCTCTCTCCAGCAGCTCCAGGTGCTGCATTTTGGAGGTTCCAGGGCTGGGGCAGCTCTGCAGGTGCGTTCATTTCAGCTCCTCTCCAGCCGGGCGGGAGCAGCCAGCCCCTTCTCCTGCCCTCAGCACGGATCTGCCTCTTCCCGAAGCTCCTCCCGCTGCCCAGCCCCGCAGCCCGTGCAGGCACGCCGGGGAATCCTCCAGCCGTGCCGGAGTTGCAGCCTCGGCCTCGCCGTGCCCGTGCTCCGCCTCCTGTGCCCGGTAAGGGAGGGAGAGCATCAAACTGGAGGCTGGAATTGGCTCCTTCAAGTGGTTTTCCATTAAAACCTTTACTTTGGGGAGGCAACTTCGAGTTTATAACCACAGGTTTGGTTTTACAGCCAGAATCGTCTCTTGAGAGCTGCAGGGGGAATTCTTCGAAATAAACACGGGGCAAAAACTGTCCAAACGTCACCTGTGCAGGGTGATGTCCCCACCCCCGGTCCCACCCGAGCCTGGAGCCGGGACACGGGTGCAGCATCCCAAAAAAGCCATCGGGACGCCCCAAATTTAAAATCCTTTGAGTGTGGGCATTGCATTGATACTCACAGACATGAGGGAGTCGGGGGGGGCTCGCTCTGAACCCCTCCCACCCTGTCCCCTCCCTGCAGCCCCTGTCCCCTCCCTGCAGCCCCTGTCCCCTCTCCACAGCCCCTGTCCCCTCCCGCAGCCCGTGTCCCCTCCCTGCGGGGCTGAGCTGTAATTACCGAGTCCGAGCAGCGCCCGGGCTCTCGCAGAGCCCCCGGCGTGGCCGTAAACAGGAAGGGCAGGAAGGAAAACGAGCTGATTTTCTTCCATCCCAAGCCCGGCAAAGAAACGGCGGAGGAGCAACAAAGGATTAATTTTCCCTCCCGCAGCCGCCGGACCCCGGCGAGTCACAGATGTTCAGGAGTAAAAGAAGCCGCTTTCACATCCTCCAACAAAGGCATAGAGACGCTTTTCAGGGCTGGGAGACGTGCGGAGCCACTGGGGCGCTCCCAGGTGTGCCGAGATGCGGGAGCGGAGCGGGAGCGGAGGGGGAGGCACCGGGACACGGAGCAGGGGAGGTTCACGCTGCCCCCGGGGCTGGATCCATCCCGGGACACGGAGCAGGGGAGGTTCACGCTGCCCCCGGGGCTGGATCCATCCCGGGACACATTCGGGTTTGGTTCTTCCCGCTTCGGCTCCCGAGCAAGGAGGGGTGGCTCTCCCCTGCCGGGTGGAGATTTGACAACCCCAAGGACACCCTCCTAAACCACATCACCCATGACATGACGAGGGTGGGACGCCCCCAAAATCCCCATCCCTCATCCCTAGAGGAATGCACTTTCCAGTGCTCCCATCATCTCTGGTCCCAGCTGGAAGGGGACACGTGGACGGGTGGGCACTGGATGGATGTGACACCTGCCTTGGTGACAGCTCTGGGGCCTTCTCTGCTGGCCATTAACCAGCCACGGGCACGGACACAATTCTTCACTCCATATATCTCTATCTCTCTAGATCAATATCAAATAGATTTTATATATGTCATGAAAATATAAATATAAATACACAAATACAAATATACAAATATAAATATGCAAATATAACATAAACATAAAAATATACAAAATATATTTCTATATATAAAATATATAAAATATTTTTATATAGAAATATATATTAAAAATATATAAATATGTGGCCTGCTGGCCCCATCATTCCCCAGGATGAGCAGCCAGGAGCACACCAATGTCCTGCTCTGGTCCTGCCATAGATCCAAGCCCAAATCAGCCGGGTTTAGCCCCAGAGCCTCAGGAAGTGGTGGGGTTTTATTTTTTTTTTTTATTAAAAAATTAAATTTTAAATTAAAAATTTAAAAAGCAGCCCCACTCAGGAAGGGGCTGAGGATGGGATGGAGGCAGCCTGGGAAGATGGAGCTGGAGCTGGAGCTGGAGCATGGTGGGGGCTGTGAGGCTGCAGTTCGGCTGAGGTTTGGTGCCCAGAGCACACCTGTGCCAGTGTCACAGCAGGCAGGGGACACTGCCAGTGCCAGTGTCACAGTGCAGGGCAGGGGACACTGCCAGTGCCAGTGTCACAGCAGGCAGGGGACACTGCCAGTGTCACAGCAGGCAGGGGACACTGCCAGTGCCAGTGTCACAGTGCAGGCAGGGGACAGTGCCAGTGCCAGTGTCACAGCAGGCAGGGGACAGTGCCAGTGCCAGTGTCACAGTGCAGGGCAGGGGACAGTGCCAGTGTCACAGCAGGCAGGGGACACTGCTGGCAGCAGGGGAGGGTGGGATCTGGCAGGGGGGGCAGGAGAAGCTCCAGGGTGTCCCCGCCCCGCTCCCTGCCCCCTGCCGTGGGATTGATTCCCGGCGCTGCTCCCGGCCCCGGGAGCTTCGCTCGCACCTCGGGGCTCTCCAGGCTCCCCAAACCTGCCCTGCAGCCCCGTTCACCCCCCAGGCTCTGCCCCGGTGCTGCTGCTCAGAGCAAGGGCCGCTTGCAGGTGAGGTTTGCACCTCCCAGGCAGGGAGAGGGACGGGAAAGGCCTCAGGACTGGCAGAAGGATTCACATCCCTTTGCCACCACGATCTGGGGTAAATCCCTGTGGTTACAGCCTGGGTGGGTGCAAGAACAGAGGAAAATGGGCAAATTCCCCCTGGGATTGGCTGAACAAACCCTCCCAGCCAGGCTCTGGGGGCCCTGAGATCCACTGTCCTGTGTCAGCAAGGCTTGGCTCCTGCTGACACCCACCCTAAAAATGATTCCAGCAAGTGGAACCCACAGACTGTGCCACCACCACCCCAGAGCATCACCTGGGGTCACCTCGAGGGTGCTGCTCCCTGCCCTCCTCCCCCTCCAGCCTCCCAGGAGGGGTAGGGCAGCTCCCGAGGGTGGCTCAGCCCTGCTGAGCACGGATTTGCTGCCTCCAAATCACACCGAGGCAATTTGGCTCCTCAGCCAGGTGTGCTGAGCCTCCCATCCGTGCAGGGAGCTCACACCGGGAGCGCTGGGAGCCCGCAGGGTGCTCCTGGAAGCACGGGGAGGATGAGGGAGCTGAGGGATGCTCGGGCAGGAGTGGGGTGGGATAATTCGTTCCCTGCCCCAGGGAGTTGCAGCTCTCCCTCCTCTCTGCCGGGAGATTTTTCCGGCAAAACCATCGAGCTCCAGCTGCTCCCCAGGCAGCTCCCTCGGGCTGGGAGGTTCGTGGTGCTCCGTGGGGACGGGCCAGGAGCGCCAGGAGGCGTCGGGGTCCCCGGGCTTTGCCCCCGGGCTGCAGCGCGAGGGAGAAGCAGCCGCTCCAGGCGGAGCCGCAGCAGGCGGGGGCGAGGAAAGGTGGAATAAAGCCGGGAGCGAGGAAAGGTGGAATAGAGAGGCCCCCCCGTGCCCCCAGGCACTGCCCCGTGCCCAAACACGAGCTGTGCTGGGCGGAGGGGTGGCAGAAGCAGAGAGGGGAGGGAGGAGGCACCAGGGAGCCCTGGGTAGCACAGGAGGTGGTGGGGAGGGGTCCGGGGGGACCCTGGTGGCAGCGGTGGTTGGATTTGGGAGAAGAGAGGCTCAGCCTTCTCCCTTCACCCTGAATTGCTCAGCAAACCCTCTGGATTTCAGCAGAATTGCTCAGAGAGAGGAAAAGCAGAAACATTTCAAGCGTCAAGCTTCTGCCCTTCAAGCTCCTTCCAGCTTGGCCAGGAGAGGACAGAGGGGTCCCCATGTCCCCCTCTGCCCTGGGACAGAGCCAGCCCTGCCTGGGCCGGGGGTGTCATGCAAAAAAACCCTCATTTTTTGTGAAGCTGTAATTAAGGGCTGGACAGCCTGAGGGGCCCAAATTGAGGTTACACATCAGATGTGATGCTGCTCTTTCCTGAATTTGAGCCCAGGAGTGTGGGGCTGGCAGGGTGATGGCCTTAGAAACGTGACAGTTTGGGGGCTGTTGTTTTCTCTTAGCTGGGAACACAACAGGAAACACGCCTGGAAGGTGCAGGGAGCAGATAGCTGTGCCCTGGGGAGGGCCCCGGGGCCACCCCTGCAGCTGCAGCTCCTTGTCACCCTCTCCAGTGTGACAAGGACCAGAGCAATTTGGAGAAATTAAACACCACTAAATAAGGTCTGGGGAGCTGGAAGCAAAGAGTGGGGTTGGGGACTGGGGACTTCTGGCTGTCAGACCAATATTGCAAAATTAGAGAGTCACAGAATATCCTGAGCTGAAGGCACTCCCAGGGATCATCCAGTCCAAGCCCTGGTCCTGCCTAGACCCCCCCACAATCCCAGCCTGGGCACCCCTGGAGCGCTGTCCAAAGGCTCCTGGAGCTCTGGCAGGTTTGGGGGTGTGCCCATTCCCTGGGGAGCCTGGGCAGTGCCAGCACCCTTCTGAGTCCTCGCTCACCCCTTGCTCCTGCGTGAGCTTTGCTGCTCTGTGACTCTGCTCCAGTAATGGTAAATATTTTCCAGTATATACAGATATTCCAACAAACAGCTCAGTCTGCCAGGGAAGGATCCTCTGGTCTCAACATCGTGCTCCAGCCCAGCTTGGTTCTGGAGATGTTGATAAAAAAAGAGGAAAAGTGACTTTTTGCAAAGAGAGAGAGAGTGGAAGAACAAAAGGGAATGGTTTAAAACTGAGAGAGATTTAGATTAGATATCAGGAGGAAATTCTTCCCCGTGAGGGTGGGGAGGCCCTGGCACAGGTTCCCAGAGCAGCTGTGGCTGCCCCTGGATCCCTGGCAGTGCCCAAGGCCAGGCTGGACACTGGGACACTGGGAGGGGGCCCTGCCAGGGCTGGGGTGGCTCTGGGTGGGCTTTGAGGTCCCTTCCAACCCAAACCACTCCAGGATTCCATGATCCTGTCAGAGCACTCCTCTCCCGTTTTCCAGCCTGAGGAGGGGCTGATGCAATGCAGATGAGAAGCAGGGAGCTGGCAGAGGGAAATAACTCCCCAGAAATGCAATCAGGCCGTGGGGCTGTGAGGAGAAGTCATGCGGACAGGAGGGCAGGAGGCTTCCAAAGGGCTGAGTCACATAATTGCTGTTGAGAAAATCCAGCCTCCATGTCTTTAATGATAACAAACGAGCTGGAAATCTTAATCAGCCTCCTGCTTCGTAGCATTAATGATAGAGTTGGGGACAAGGAATGGGGTGGGGGATGATCCCCAGCGAGGGGAGCCTCTCCAATCCCGAGGAGGAGGTGTTGTTGCTGCCACCGACGGCAGCATTTGGGGACAAGGTGGCACCAGCAGGAGGGAAATGTCCCCCGGCAGCGTTTGCCTCCCTCACCGATGGGCACCAGCAGCAGAGGGGCCCCTGTGTCCCACCCACCCCTCCTGGGGCCCGCAGAGCAGGGGTGCGGGGGGAAGGGTCCAGCTGGGATTTTGGGGTGACCTAGTGAGGCCCCACTCAGGGACAGCCCTGGCTGTGGCTGCCTGGGGTGTTTGAGGGACAGGTGCTGCAGGTGAGGTGCCCAGGGCAGGGACAAGGCTCCACCAGGCTCTGGAAGCGTGGCCATGGATCCTGCACCTGGATCTCAACCACGGGGCCAGCAGTGTCACTCAGCGGGGACACCTCAGCCTCCTCCCCCCCGGGATGAAGGTGCCACCACCTGAACTCCCCTGCCTGGGGCTGCTTTGTGAAGCCACAGGGATTTTCAGATCCCACCGGCTCCCAGGTCTGTGCTTCCTCCAGCTGCTGTCCCCACTGCTCAACCCTCCCCTGTCTGCAGGGGCGCAGCTCTGGCACCCCAGCTGCTCACCTTTTAACCCTTCAGCGTCCCTCCCTGCTCCTGTTTTCTCTCGCCATGATCCCTGCAGGGTTTGGCAGCCAGTTCAAAGGGCTGCTGGAAAGGTGGGAATGTGAGCAGAGCTGTGACACGTCTGGGCAGTGAGGACCGGGGGGAAAACCCAGGTGGTTTTTAAACCAAACACAAATTTCCTTTTTCCTGGTTTAGAGCTCTGCTGGGTGTTTGTGTGGCTGCCGTTCCTGCAGGATTCTCAACTCCATTCTCATTTTTAGTGTGGCAGGGGGGTGGCAGAGGGGCACTCAGGGATCCCTTCCAATGACACTTGACCCCCTGTGCCTGCAAAAATCAAAAAACATTTGTCTACCAAACATTTTCCCAGCCAAAACATTCCTTGCTGCCTGGGCCCTGGGGAAAAACCTTATTGATCCCACAGAGTGAGAAGAAGTCCCACGTGCTCCTTATCCTGGATTTAACCTATCTTGGATCCCATGGATCCATCCTGGGTTTATCTCCACTTCTCCAGGGCATTTCTCACTGCCAGCCTCTGGCTGTCTTCTCCTGCAGTGGCTCCGGGAGCTGTGGCAAACGGGAGCAGGGGCAGCAGAGGCCATCGCTGGGATCACAGAACCATGGAAAGGTTCATCAGATCATCTAAAGTTAAAGATCATCTAAATCCACCCCCCTGCCATGGCAGGGACACTGCCACTGTCCCAGGCTGCTCCAAGTTCCATCCAGCCTGGACTGGGACACTTCCAGGGACCCAGGGGCAGCCACACCTTCTCTGGGCACCCTGTGCCAGGGTCTTCCCACCCTGCCAGGGAACAATTCCTGCCCAATCTCCCACCCAGCCCTGCCCTCTGGCAGTGGGAAGCCATTCCCTGGGGCCTGTCTCTCCAAGCCCTTATTAATAATCTCTCTCCACTTTTCCTGTAGCTCCTTCAGGCACTGGAAGGTCACAGTTTGATCACCCCAATGCTTCTCCTCCAGGCTGAGCAGTCCCAGCTCTCCCAGCCTTTCCTCCCAGCAGAGCTGCTCCATCCCTCTGTCCATCCTGGTGCCTCCTCTGGGCTCTCTCCAGCAGCTCCCTGCCCATCCCGTGCTGGAAGCCCATTCCCCTGGGAAGCAGAGGCAGGCATTGGCACAGCTCTTTCCCAACCATGGGATGTGGCCTGACTTTGCCAGCAACTTCCCTGAACACAGAGAGGAAACAGTGGGATTTGAGCACCCTCAGGACATCCCCCAGAGCAGCTCTGTCCTTGCACCAGGGACTGGTGACTCCACACATGGCTCAGCACAGCCCTAAGCCCAGCTGGTGGGAAGGAGCTACTTAAAAACTTTAATTTTGTGGGGCTGTATTTTCACAGGAAAAAGCAGCTCTGCAGCCAACACCAAACTCTCAGACCCCACTGCTGCCAGGTGGGTCCGCAGCCAGAATTCCCTGCAGCTTCCCATAACCACAACATCTCAGCAGCTGCTTTTAGACACTTGGCTGGGACTCCTGAAAAAACCCCCAAACATCTGCTCTGGGTGTCTCAACACGAGCGTGGAAAGAAACCCGTGGGCAAAAGGTGTTGGAAAGCAGGGGTTTATCTGATGGCTCAGGGCTGCTGCAGAGCCCAGGGACATTCCCTGCCTGCTGCTGGTGACAGGTCCAGCTCAGGAAGCATTTCCATGAAGGTGACACTGGGAAGGTCCCTGATCTCAGGTGTCTGGAGCAGCTGGTGGAGCAGTGGGTGTGCTCAGAGCAGCACTGGAGCTGCCCAGCTCAGGGCTGGTCATTGTTTGGTGTCTCAAGGCGCTGGGGTTTGACGAAACGCTGCCCCAGTGATGCAAATCAATGATGCACTTGGCTCTTCAAGGAGTTTTTGGTCAAGCCAGCACACTCTGAAAATATTCTGCATAAAGGCCTCAGCAGTTTTTGGCTTGGTTTGGGAAAAATTGAGTCAGTCAGTGAATTTTTTTTTTTTTCTGATGGTCAAGGAAATGTTGGTGTCCCACACAGAGGGAGATCCTCTTTCCTTCAATTTAGCTTTTAATTGCAGGCATCAAATAGTCATTGAAACAAAAGGCTGGGGGCAGCCAGGCCTCCCTGGGGCAGCACTGAAGCCACTTTTAGAAGCCCCAAAATCTGGGTTTTTCCCCAGGTGAGCCCCCTGTCCCAAGCAGGTGTCTCCCTTGTGGAGTTGTGGGAAGCTCTGCTCCCAGGGGGATGAATCACAACAGCAGAGCTGGGTTTGTTTGCTCTCAGACTCCTTCAAAGAGAAGATTCTGTGGTGTTGGGCATCGTGCCACCAGGAGCAGCGTCTGGGCAGAGCAGAGAGGGAGGGTCTGCATTTGGGCATTTGGCCAGGATGTGGAATTTTGATGCTCAGTGAAGAGCACCATGGATTGAAGCCCCTTCTGTGGGGAACAGAGAGAGAAAGGCCCCTCTGGGGAGTCACTCGGAGGTGGGAGGACATCAGTCACCTCCTGGAGGTCCCTTTTTCCCTTTGCAGATGAAGATGTACCCCAGGACAACTTCTGTCAGGACTGGTATGGGGTCAGCCAGGGCCAGGCAGCTGGGGCAGCTCTTGGTGGCCAATGGTGCTGGGAAGATTAGAAGGACATTTCCACCCCCAGAAGGTTTTTCCTGTGGAGGTGGAAGTTATTTCACTGTCTGTTCCTCTCACTCTGGCTCTGAAGTTTTTGGAGCAGCATGTTCTCCCAGTGGGAGACTTTTCCATGGATGGCAACAAGCTGGGCACTTGGGCAAGGTCTGAGGCAGAAGAGAGGAAGGCAGTGGTGGGAGGCAGGAGGGGCTGTGGGAGGGATGGAAGTGCTGCAGATGAGACCCAAACTCCCCCACAGCCTCAGGGCCGCAGAACTATGTGTCCCCACACGCCACTTCTCCCTAAATCCAGCAAAATTCACTGGCAAATGAGGGTTTGAGCCACTCACACTTCGTCCCCAGCAGGACTCCTTCCCTCCCCCTCTCATTACATCGACATAACTGTAATTATCCCAGGTATAATTAACAGAAAGCACATTTCCAGTGTCAGCAAGCAGCCTGGGTGTGTGCTGAGCCCACCTGGCAGAGCTCTTATCTCTCAGGGGCAGCACTGCTAGGGGACCTCCAGGCCACTGCCAGCAGGACAGCTCAGGGACAGCCAGGTGGGGTGCTGAGGGTGGCAGCTTGCAGGTACAGCCCCCAAAAGTGGCCAGAAGAGGAGCAGGGACACCCCAGCCCTCTGTCCCCAGGGAGGACATGGTGTGGGAAAGACCTCCTGGCCTGTCAGGCTTTGCAGCCCGAACCTTGGTCACCCAGGAGCCACCCCTGGTGCCCTGCATCAGCCCAGGGTGCCCAGGAGATGGGTGGCACCAGGGGAGAAGGGTCTGCAGGCAGATTTAGTTGGTCCAGTGCCAGTGCCACCATTCACATTTCCACCACAGCGAGTGGTGGCCTTGCTCACACTGTCGGCATTTTGGGGACACTGCATGGTCCCCCACAGAATCATGGAATTATTTAGGTTGTAAAAGACCTCTAAGATGGTCCAGTCCAACCATTAACGCAGCACTGGCATGTTCACCACTAAACCACATCCTCAAATGCCAGTTCACCCTTTTTTTGAACACTTTCAGGTGTCATGGCTTTACCATGTGCCAATGGCAGATATCCCAATTTTTCCTGATATCCAACTCAAACCTCCCTTGGCACAACCTGAGTCTATTTCTTCTCATGTTGTCCCCTGGGAGCAGAGTCTGACCTCACCCTGGCTGTCCCCTCCTGGCAGGGAGTTGTGCAGAGCCACCAGGGCCCCCCTGAGCCTCCTTTGCTCCAGGCTGAGCCCCTTCCCCAGCTCCCTCAGCTGCTCCTCACAAGACTCCCTCTCCAGCCCCTTCTCCTCTCCAGGGAATTCAAAACCCAGGAGCCACAGGAATGTCCCAGGAGAGCTGTGTCCAGCTCGCAGCCACTCATGGGTCCATATCCAGTGTCACAGCAGAGCTGAGCCCAGCAGAGCTGAGTTTATCCCAGCAGGGCTTGGCCAGGTCACACGAGCCAGGCTGCTGCTGGCCAAAGGCACCTCTGGGTGTCTGTGCAAGGCTCGGCCCCAAACCCACCCTCAGCAGGGAAAACCTTTCCTCGCTGTTTATCTTGACTGTCCCCCGGCACGCCCGGCCTGGGGCGCTCAGCACCAAACCCTTCCAGCCGTGTTTCCCCAGGATTTTGGGGAAGGAGTGCACGCTGGAAGAGGCACTGAGGTGGTGGAAACACCCCTCAATCACCCGGGCAGCCCATCGAGCAGAAAATGGATGCAAAGCACGGCTGGATCTAGCTTTGCAGGTGTTTTAACGACTGAGAACCTGGGTTTGAAGCGATTTCTTGTACCCTCATAACCCACAAGTCTGCGGCTGCGGGGACCCGTCCGTGCAGGCTCTGTGCCCCATGGCCGGCCGGAGCCCTGGGGAGCAGCTGCTGGTTCTCTCTCCGTGCAAGCGAGGGCATGTCCCGAGCTCTCCTCAACGCCGGCACTTCCCTCCTGTTTCTCTGCGTGCCTCGCCAAGACGGAGAGAAAATATTCCATGGGCGCATCCAGCGCTCAGCCTCCCGCAAAGGGCACGGGAGCGCGGCCCGGAGGGCAGGAGGGGCACAAAGAGCCCACGGGCTGCCCCTTTAACATGGAGGAGCAGGGGCAGAACTACCGCTCCCAGCGTCCAGCGCCGCCGGCCCGGCCCGGGCTCCGCGCCCAGCGCCGCACGCCGGGGGCTGTAGTTCCCCCGCAGCCCCGGCATTGTGGGCAGGGGACATGGGAAGGGGGCGGCACGAAGGCAGAGCCACCCCAAAGTTGTGTTTGGCTGTTGGTGGAAGGTGAGGAGGTGTCGCTCTGCAGCCGGCGCTCGGGGGAACCAGGCTGGGGGTGCCGGGCCTGAGGGGGCTCAGGGTGTCCCGGCCCGGAGGCGCTCGGTGTGCGCAAGCTGCGGGTGCTCGGGCTGGGGGACTGTGCGGTGCCCAGGCAGCGGGGTGCAGAGCGTTCAGGATGCCCGGACTAGGGGGTAAATCAGGGTGCCCAGGCTGGGGGGGCTCAGCCACATCCCCGAGCCCAGCGAGCGCCGGTGCCAGCGGCAGCGCGGGGCTGAACGCGGGGCTGCGCCCGCACCCCCGGCCGGGGCAGGGGCCACGCTGCGAGGGCGCTGCGGGCTGACCCCGGCCTGGGCAGTGTGGCAGGGTCGGGACACAGCCCGGACACCTCCCGGTCCGGTTCGGTGCACCCCGGTCCATCCCGCCCCGTCCCTTCCCGGTCCAACCCGTCCATTCCCGGTCCATCTTGATCCGTCCTGTCCTTCCGCTCTTGGTCCATCCCGGTCCATCCCATCCCGGTCCATGCCTGTCCATCCCATCCCGGTCCATCCCATCCCTGTCCATGCCTGTCCATCCCATCCCGGTCCATCCCATCCCGGTCCATCCCGTCCCTTCCCGGTCCCTCCCATCCCGATCCGTCCCTTCCCGGTCCATCCCATCCCGCCCCGTCCCGGCGGCGCTGGAGCGGCCTCGCCTTCCCGTGGTGCAGCGCGGCCGCGGCCCCGCCGCGCCGCCATGTTGTCGGAGTGAGAGGCCGGGGAGAGGCAGCGGCGAGCGGCCGGGGGGGGCCCGGCATCCGTCTGCATCCGAGCGCTCCGCCCGTGAGTACCGGCCCAGGGCCGGCCCCGCCGCGCCGCGGACCCCCGCGGACCCGCCCGTGGGCACATATTGGCGGGGGGAGCGGGAGGAGAGGCCCCAGGCCGCCCCGAAGGCGAGCGGCGGCGGGGGCGCTGCTCCGGCGCTCCCGCCCGGCTCCGTGTCGGGGCCGCGGCCTGGGCCCATTGTTAGCGGGGAGGGGGCGCGGGGGCACCCCCGGGCCCCGAGCACGGCCCCGCGGGCGCTCCGGTAACGGGGACGGGGGTTATTGTTGGGAGGGCGCGGGCCCATCCCAGCCCTCACCCGCCTTCCCCCGGGCCCGGCCCGCTGGGGGCTCCCCTTTGGTCTGTGGGGCTCCCTCTTCTTCTGGGGAGGGTCTCCCCCTTCTCCTGGGCGGGTTTCATCCCGAGGGGCTCCCCCTTCTCCCGGGGGTTCAGTCCCGGGGGGCTCTGTCGCCCGGGCCGAGGCCCCGCTTTGTTGCCCCTGGGGCTCTGAGGGGGTGGTTGGGTTCCTTCCCCCCCGGTTCTGGGGGGTGTTCGGCGGCCCTGGGGGTCCCTGGAAGAGGAGAGGGTTGGGGCTGGCAGCGGGAGGGACGAAAAAAGCAGAGAATCCTTCTAGATGTGCTGGGTGACCCTGGGGGTTTTGTGTTTGTGTGGGGTTTTTTTTTTCCCCCTTGTTTTTATCTCGTGCTCACATAACGACAGTCTCGGCCCTTGTGAGCTGCAAACTTGGAATTTTAAGAGTCCCTCGCCCCAACCTGAGAAATGCTCTGATTTTTTGTTGTTGTTGTTGTTTGCTTTGGTCAATGTTTAATAACTTTGTTCGGAGCAGAGATTTTATTAGACAGATCATGAGTAAGGAATTTCCTTTATTAAGAGGGATGGAGGTGGGGTAAGGGGGACCGTGGGTCCTCTTGTGTTTTAATGCTTGTTTTGGGAATCCGATGGGTCAGGAATTCAGTGCTGCGTCTCCCCAGGTTTTCAGGAAAACACAGGGATAACGCCAAAAGTTCTGCTAGGCCACACAGCTCTCAAACAATGGCTCTGCTTTCATTTCCAGTGGAACTTTCCAAAAAAAAACCCACCCAACCCAAACTCCTCTGCTTTGGGGTTGAACTTTTTTGAAACGGGCGTTTTACATCGTGTTAATTTTGTAATAATCTGTGATTTCGAGGGGAATGCAGAATCAGAGCCGTGAGGATCTGCCTGTGGAGCCGGGCTCTGTGTGGATTAAAGCTCCTTTATTCTGTGTTGTCACCACCGGTGCTTCAAACTTGCAGGGAGATTCCTCCGAAGTTTTTTGTTGTTTGTGAAATGTCCCAAATTCTGAAGTATTCTGCCTGCAATGACAACACGGAGCCGTTCATTTCCACGCCGTATTTTCACCCAGGGAGAAGCAGGAGCGCCTGCCCCGAGCGCGGTGTAGCAGCGTGGAAGCCTTTGTTTGCAAATCCGGGGTTCTGCCCAGCGAACGCTTTCACCTGGGAAAAGTTGATCCTCTATTTTTAGGAAGAGTGGGGGAATGAAGGAGGCTCTGGAGGCCCTGAGCAGCTGCGGGTTTGCCAGTGCCTGTGTAGGTGACTGCACGGGGCTCCGGGAGCTTTGAATG
Organism: Cettia cetti; assembly: GCA_013401135.1. Classification (NCBI taxonomy): domain Eukaryota; kingdom Metazoa; phylum Chordata; class Aves; order Passeriformes; family Sylviidae; genus Cettia; species Cettia cetti. Next base: position 18,338 of record VZUI01060958.1, read on the forward strand.
ACAGGATTCAGCTGTCCCGCTGCCTCGAACGCGGCATTCCCATAAAAACACGGCTTGGAACTAAACTTGAACTACCCACAATGCTCCCTTCTCCTTTGCTCCCTTGCAAAATGTCGCCTTTGCCAAGTTTTCCGCTCGTGTTTGGAGCAGCCCGAGGAGGAAGCGGCTGGGAGCAGCCTCTCCTTAATCCATTGACTGAGATTTTCTGGACGCTCCTGATTTTTATGATAACACCTTTAGTAACCTAGAAATTAATTAGTGTCTGTGGACGGAGGGACCCGCAGGCTTTTGAAGGAGCAAAGGCTTTGGCAGTGCAACTTTGTACCTTGTTTCTTGTGGAAATGAGCTTGTCACAATCTATAGGCGCTGATTTTTTTTTTTTTTTTTTTTTTTTTTGTGGGGATTCATAGTATCTTCCTTTGTTTGTTTTTTTTTTACGGTCTGCCCTGAGATAACTTGTAACTTCCTTTCAAGGGGCCGCTCAGATTTCATTGCTGTAGTTAAACACACCTCCTTTTGATGATAGATGAATTTCTTACCATTAATTAGTTTTTTTTTGTTCTTTTTGTGTAGAGGAGCTTGAGTACTTCATGTGACATTACAGAAGGATTTTGATATTGTTTAATAAAGGAAAATTAAGAAAAAAATGCCATTAAACTGAATTGTAGCCTTAAAATCAGTCAGGATCTAGTCATATTGTGATTTCAGTGTTTTTTCTAGTATATGGGGAAGGTGGTGATTTCCAGACTCTTTGAAAGCTGGAGGAGTGAGTCCGGTTGGATGTCCCTGGTATTTGAGTTGTGAGTGTATAGAAAGCCCTGCAGAGTGGCCCTGGGGGCTGTGTGTGTGCAGCACCAAATTATGTTGGAGGTGCAATTAAAACAACCTGATCTCTGCAGGTTTTAGAGTAATTTTCTTCTGAATATTAACCCCATGCTCGACTCATGGGGCAAACCTCACAAAGTTTGATCAAAGGTAGGACTGGGATTTTTTTATTTTGGTCTCCCCACCGTGAGTAAATTGTTCTTGGAAGTTGTTTGTAGTAGCTGAGTGTTGTTCAGGGCTACTACGAGGAGCAGGGAGGGAACAGAGCCGCCTTTCAGGCCCTCAGAGCTGCTGGCAGGAGCAGGGCCAAGCTCTGCAGCCACCAAGGTACAACAGTGAAACGTCCTGGGGCTGCTCTGCCAGGAGCTTCTTAGGGCTCCACCACCCCAATTTCATCCTTGGAATGCTCTGTGAGGCTGCATTTAGATACCTTGAGTCATAAACTATTGATCTTTAAAATAAATATTAATTCAGACTATCCCATGCCTTTAAAAATGAGTTTGGCTTGTTGTGTGAGCATTACATAATGGGGGAAAACACTTTGCTGTTCCCACCTGTAGTGTCTTTATTGCTCTGATAGTCCTGCCTGAAAATAACAAACAAACTTCTGTGGTTTTGTGCTGCTGGAATGTTATCAAAATATTTGGGGAATAGTAAGCTGATGAGTTGCTGTCAGCTTAATCTGCAGGTTTTCCTCCTGCTCGCAGACCATTTGGATGTATGCAGAACATATGGGATGTTTCATTTATTGGGGTGTGCAGTGCACTGGATCCTGGAAATGTGTCAGAATTGTCCAGTTTTCCCCCTGTGCCATGGATTAGGGTATTTTATTGGGGTGTGCAGTGCTCTGGATCCTGGAAATGTGTCAGAATTGTCCAGTTTTCCCCCTGTGCCATGGAATAGGGTATTTTATTGGGGTGTGCAGTGCTCTGGATCCTGGAAATGTGTCAGAATTGTCCAGTTTTCCCCCGGTGCCATGGATTAGGGTATTTTATTGGGGTGTGCAGTGCTCTGGGTACTGGAAATGTGTCAGAGTTGTCCAGTTTTCCCCTGGTGCCGTTGACAGCGGGACCAGCAGTGCTGGCTGTGCCTGCTCTGGAAAGTTCCGCCGAGATCCCAGGTTTGCTGCTCTTTCTCCAGGGAATTCCACACAGCATGTCCATGGCTTTTACTGCCTCCTGAGCACAGCTTCTGAGTTAGCAGCGAGAGTGCACACTGTGTTTGGGGCTCCATGAACTGTATGAGCAGAAATCCAGGATTTTAAGTTTGCATTGAAAAAAAAAACAAAACAAGACCAAACCAAACTGTTGCTTTGCTGGTTTGCATGACTGAGGGAATACTTTGTGATACAATGGGATACAGGGGGCCTCGAGTGTTTATAAGGATGGGGGGCAGGCCTCTTTTGCCTGATGTAAATGGGCACAGCAGGTTCTGGTGTCACTGCCTTCCATAGGTTTTTGGGAGCCTTTTCCCAAAAGTTTTCCAGTCAATGTGTTGTCCCTCACAGAAATTGCCATTGTGCTGGTGCTTCATGGGCATCCTGTGCGTCCTGCTAACCCCATGCAGCACAGAACCTGGGATTCCTGTGCATTTTCAGTGCTGTTTTAGCTGCTGGGTTCACGGAGCCAGTGTTGAAGGAGTCACATTTGCCACAGCGATGTTCCCCTGCCAGTCACAAGATTATTTATGTTATTTATCACTCAAAGCTGCAGCTGGGAGGATTTCATGTCTCTTTCCCCTCTCTTTCCCCCATGTCCCCCCTGCAGGTGTTGGTGGAATGAGCGTAGCGTGCGTTTTGAAGAGAAAAGCAGTTCTGTGGCAGGACTCGTTCAGCCCCCACCTGAAGCAGCACGCCCAAGACACAGCCAACCCCACCATGCCTGTGGTACTGACATCTGGCACAGGCTCGCAGGCTCAGCCACAGCCAGCTGCAAACCAGGCCCTTGCAGCAGGGACACACTCCAGCCCCGTGCCGGGATCCATAGGAGTGGCGGGGCGCTCCCAGGACGACGCCATGGTGGATTATTTCTTCCAGCGGCAGCACGGGGAGCAGCTCGGGGGAGGAGGCAGCGGCGGCGGCGGCTACAACAACAGCAAACACCGCTGGCCCACCGGGGACAACATCCATGCAGAGCATCAGGTAGAAAACCGCTCCCAGCTTCCCCAGCTCAGCCCTGCAGGCTCCTCAGAGATGCTGCTCATGGTGCTCTTCCAAAGCTGGAGCTGGTTCTGGTGGAGTTGGAATGGCAACAGTGCTGCTGTTTGTTTTCTCTTTTTGGGGTGGCGGTGCCCTGGTAGCTCTGAGCTGAAAGGTTTCTGCTCTTGAGGGTGTTGAAATCCCAAATCCCAATCCACTCCCTGTGACAGTCAAATGCATGTTTACAAAATTCATCACTCCCTTTATTGATTTTTTTTTTCCTGATGTGTGAACCAGCATAGCCGTGACTGCTGCTGCTGCTTTTCAAATCTGTTGCTGTAGTTAAATAATTCTTATGTAATGGTATTACAAAACTGCCAATGCATGTAGGTTGGGCTTTTACCATTCCCAATATTGGAAAACACAGGAGTGGAAGTTGCTGGTGGTATGTTTGACTGTGTTTCTTTGCTTTGGGGTTGGGTTTTTATGGTTATCATGTAGAGGGGAAGGTGGTGATGATGCGTGCAGCCGAACTGAGAAGAGCAGCCTTAAGAGTGTCACCTACCAGTGGTTTTAGGAACTCCTTCGAGCCACTCAGAGTCTCTAGAGGGGCGGTGGGCCAGGCTGTGTGGTAGTGCTGTTTACTAGAAGTCTTTTCAGCAGTTGCATTGTCACTTGTGCTGCAGTTAAACGAGTGGCTGACTCACTCCACTCTGTCTGTGACCTGTAGCTCACTCATCAAAGACACACGAGTGCTTCCTCTCCAAGGCAGCAGAACCCAAGTGTAAGCACATTTTAAAGCAGAATGATCCCCACAAATATTGCCAGGGCAGCAGACACAAAGCTTTTGCAACCTTTATGAACATCTCGTGCCTCCAGTCTCTGGAACCAAAGCGGCCAAGCCCTTGCTCCTCTGCTGTGCCTCCCCAGGGGATGTGTTGCCAACCGGACCATTTAAAAGCAAACATTGCAGGGAATTTTGCAGCCTCACCAAAGGCAGTGTGTACATCAACAAAGAAATAAATCCAAGTGCCCTGTTAATTTTTTCTGGAAGAAGAATCACATAAAATACTACAATAGGAGCTAAGGAGCTAGAAAAATATTGTTGTTATTCCCTTATGGAGAAATGTAGTATTTAGGTATCACTTCAGAAGAAATAACTGCCTTGAGACAGATGTAACTTTTCTGTTTATTATCCAAGTTTTCAGTTACTAGCTGTAAAACTTGCTTCAAGAGACATCAATACCAGAGATCCTAACGTTTTAAGTTGTGAAAGAAACACAATAAGCAAGAATTTCTTCCTGCAGACTTGTAGGTTTTTCAAATCAAAGCAGCCACGGAGTCTTGGGGTGGAGATGCCTGGGCAGGGCCTGCCATTGTTTGGGCATTTTGTGGCAAGATGACTTTATGAATTAAAATGATGTCATAAATTCTCAATCCTCTTTTCTTCCAGCTCACACTTTCATCCTCCTTTCACTGCAAATCCCTGAAAGCAAAGACAGCAAAACTCACTGGAGATAAGGAGGGTGGGGACAGGGTATTTCAAGCTGGCAGTCATTAAAAACTCTGCTGGTATTTGAACATTTATTTATTTAATCATGGAAAGACTTAAACTTTCACTCAAACTAAAGAATCCTGCCTGTTCCAGAGGTTTGCCCTGCTGTCACCTGAAGTGTTGCTCGGCTTGATTTTCTGCAGTAACTTCTGGAATGAAATGATCCTAATAAATAAACCACTTAATGAAGGGAAAGCTCATTAACTTATGCTGGTTTGAATGAACTGTTCAAATCCAGTTCCTTATTGTCTGGCAGCAGGACAGTGGTGGGAAGGTTGCCTGGACAGATCACAGGCTGGAGCTCACAGAGATTCTGTGTGATGCTCTCTCTGTTTCCCCTGTGAGTTCTGTGAGCTGAGGCTCAGGAAATACCCACCAGACCAGAATTAACATCGGGGTTTTCATCTCTTCTGCTTCCTGCTGGCTTTTGCACTGTGATAAATGTGGTACAGCCCTAGTTCCAATGGTTTTGCATTCAGTGCTCATCTATAAACCAATCTTTGTGTCTTATTTCTTCCAGGTCAGCTCTGAGGTGGGGCACTAACCCTGTTGTCTGTCTCATTTGATACCGGGTGCTCCAGTAATTGATGGGCACTTTTATCAGAGTTTAATGCTCCATCCTTCTTTTTCCGTGGTTCTCTGCCTGCCTCAGGCTTTTACTCCTGGGAAGCAGAATGCAGGGTACGTGTAATCCTAACACTGCCATTCTTTCTGACTTCTTGACCACCTCCACATCTGCTTCTTAAATTATAAATTCCTTGGAGCAAGGACTAATCTTACGCATGCAAAATGATTTAATTCAGTTTGGGTTTAGCTGTGGTAGAATTGAATTTGGCCTGCAAGAACAGAAGTGGAAGGAAGTGCTGGGACATGCAGGGAGGTAGGGAATCATTAGGGATGTCTCCTGACTCAGTTTCTTATGGATGCACTTTTATTACTGCACTTTTCATTTTAGACTTTCAAAGATGTTCAGTGAGGGCCCAGCCTTGAAGACTGGTTAGGAAGCTCAGTAGCTAAAAGATAATGGGAAGTCAGAAAAAAAATAATTATAGGCTAATATAGGTTAATGTCTGCCTAGAGCTTGGGAGGTCGTAATTAAAGGTAGAATGATTTTAATTGTTGAATCCCAGATTCTTTTTGTTACGTGTGTAGACAGGTGTGTGTCTGTTGGTGATAACACTGCAGTGGCTTTTACCAAATGATGGCATTTCATGGTGGTTTTAAACAGCCAGGGTGCTGTGAGTCACAGCTGGGCTGCAGAACCCTGAGCTTCCATGGCTTCCATGGTTGTGCTGTTCCTCCTGGTCACTTTTCCTCCTGATAGCTCTGGGAATTGAGCTGAGAGTGACTTTAGCAGGGATGGCTTAAGGAAAAGTTTCTCCCAAGGAAGGGAGGAGAGAAGCTCCTTTCTGGTGGTGTCCTCTCGTTGTGAACAGCAGGAAAATGCTGTGTCTGTTTGTGTTTTGCTTGTCTTTTCCTGTTGCATTTTCCTCTTCTCCTGTGGAAGGTGTGTAGGGTCGTGTTTTTATATAAAATAAAGCAATTAAAGATGCCCCTGTCATTTCACAAATTTAGATATCAAAGCCTCACTATCCACACAAGGGAAACTTGTGCTGCAAGGTCTTCTTTGTCCCTGCAGACACTGAAGTGGTGCTGGAATCAGACTTTTGATTTCCTAACTTGGTCTCTCAGACCTCCTGAGCAAAATCCCAGCTGTTTGCAGCTCCAAGTCCTTAATCACCCACCAAACTTCCATGGAAGACACTTAACTGCAAATGTTTCTCCTTTTATCCACAAAAAGCAGCAAGATGAGGTTGAGTGTCAGGGTCCTCAGTAATTTTAATATTTGAGTGAACAAGTTTAGGCTGTCTGATGCCTGATTCCTGTTGGGCAGAGCATTATCCTGCTTACACTGGAGTGTTTGTGTGCTGTTTATCCAGCAAAAAACGTGGATAGGGATCAGGGCACCACGTAGGTAGGGCACAGGATGGTTCCAGGTGAGGAATGGCCTGGGTTGGATCTGCCTTGCTTATGAAAGGTTGCACAGATCTCCTCACAAACCCAAACAGCCTCTGCTGCTCCTGGGCGGGGTGAAAAGACACTCGGGATATTCAGCTGGGACAAGTTATCAACACTGAGCAGGTTTTTAGGAAAATTGGCTGGGTTTTCTTGGCTGGGGTCTCCCGTGGCTCGTGCGTGTGTGTGCTTGAACTGGAGTGAAGGGAGAGTGCTGTGGTGGTGGTCCCTCTGGAATTGCAGTCGGTGGATATATTTAGACTGTCTGAATTGCGCTTGGGTAGTGTGGGAGTTGCTTAGTAGAAGCAAATGATTTTAGGCATTTGCTTTCTCTCAGAGCATGTTTAATTAATAACTGGAGACAATAGAACTCTGCAGGGATGGTCTTGTTGAATGTGGGGAATTTTTCACATGGAGTTGATGAAGAATAGTGAGCACACCAGCGCTGGGACTGGGGTTTCTGCTCGGTTTTGCCTTTTGGCAGTGTGACCGTGCGAGTTCTTCCCTGGGAGCTGCGACTGCAGCGGAGGCAGTGGGTAACTGTGGCAGCTGCCCTCGTGGAGCACAGCTCCTCCAGCCAGGCTGCTTCCTGCCCTGGGAGCAGCTGCATCTGGCATGTCTGACAGTGTTGGGTGCTGCTGGCAGGCTCCATGGCCAGAGCTTGCCTGAAAGTTGCAGCAAGATCCTCGAAAAAAGGTCCTGGAAGCAAAGGCAGCCCCGGTGTTTGTTCTTGCAAAGTGAAATCCAGTTTAAGTGATGCTTAACTCCTTAGGGCAGAGATTTTGCCCCATCCCTGGAAGTGTCCAAGGCCAGGTTGGACAGGGCTTGGAGTGACCTGGGACAGTGCAAGGTGTCCCTGCCCAAGGCAGGGGTGGAATCAGCTGGGATTTGGGGTCTCTTCCAACCCAGACCATTCCATGATTTCTGATGTGCCTGTGGAAGTGTGCTCCAAATAATTGCATGTGTTGTCTGTGCTGGGGTTGAAGGCACGCAGTGAGTCCCTTGTCACACAAACCATGTGACACAGCCCCTGTGGCTCAGCTCTTGAAGGTGGTTTCTGACCTCTGTTTCATTAAACCTGTTGAGTTTTCATGGGAACTTCCTTGTGTCCCAGTGAACTGCTCAGGGCTTTCCTTTCCCTCACACTGAAAGGGCTGTGCTAATTTGATACTCAGGTAATTTGAAACATAATTCCTTGCTGAAATGAAATGTCTGGTTTCGCTGATCTCTTTCACAGAGATTTCTCCATAGTGGAGGGGTAGCTTGGGAGGGGAACTGGAACATTTAATTTGGTTTTCTGCTTTGTGTTGCCCCCTGAAAATTTTCTCCTGAGGGAGAAGGAGCACGAGATTGGCTTAGTTGGATTATTTCAGGTTGGAAAATCCTTGTGATATACAGGGGAGAGAAAACACTCTGAAACCTTCAGAAAGTTACTCTGAGACTCTGTTTCCTCCAAATCCGTGGATTTTACTGTTCCTGATGGGCAGCTGCAGATAAGATTGTCCAGTTGGGACTGATGGCCCAAGTGACCTGGTGTGCTGATGTTGGGATTTCTCCGTGGTTGTTTTTGTTCTGTTCTCTTCCTTGTCGTGGTGCTCACTCAGGAGGAGTAAAAACACTTTCACATTACTGAATTTACAAAATTCAGTCCTTCCAAAAGACTTCAGGTATTTCAGTGGGTATCTTGCATGAGGTTTATTACTTGTCCTGCTTGTTTTCTCCTTCCCTCTCCCCATCTTTGCTCTCCCCTTAGCAGCTCTTTGGTGGTTTGCTCTGTTGCTGTGACCTCCTTGTGCTTCTGCAGAGCAGGTTGTGATCCTGGGAGTGTTTTTGTAAATGGGTGAAGCTTTACAGTGATTCTGAGCTCCAGAATCCCTCCCCAGCCACCCAATCCATCCCCAGCCTATTCCTCCTGAACTGCCACAAATTTCAGCTGCTGGTCAGAAATCGCCTCTATAAAGAGCTGTGGCAAATCACTGTGTTAAAGAGCTGTTGCAGAGCACTGTGTTAAAGAGCTGTTGCACAGCATTGTCTCTGGCTTGCCTGGCTCTGAGAACTCCCTCTTAGGTGTATCAGGGACGATTTCCAGGCTGTTTTCCCCTAGTGCTGATGTCAGGCTGAACAAACGCTCCTTTGTGCTGCTGCCATGTGATGCTGCTCCCTCCCGGCAAGGAGCTGCTCTCAGCTCTCCTGTTACTCCTGCCTTTGTTAGGGATAACTTCTGTTCCAGGGCAGTTGTTTTTATTGGGAACATCTGGCTGTGGTTCTTGCCCTCTTCAGACTTTGATTCTGGGGGTGAAACTCGACTGTTGCTAAACCCTCAGTGAGTCCCTGACAGTGTGGCACGAGGCCACTCTCATCTGTTCTGACAGAGGTGCCTTGGCACTGCAATTAAACCTTGCTGCATCCCTTTTCCACATCATTTTCCCTCTGAATTTAAACCTGGCAAGGTCAGAGTAGGGCTGTGAGTGAAAGGAAAAGCCCCCCAAGGTGAGATGTTAGCATGGCCCCAAGCTCGTGCACAAACCCATGGATCCAGGCACGCATCTGGGTTGCAGAAGATTGTTTTCCCAAGGTATTGCCAGCTCCAGCAGGACAAAACTCAGGTGGTTTCTTCCCTAATCCAGTATTTTTAAATCCTGCACCTCAATATGTGCCTGAGACGTGGCAGGGTAACCTAAATTCCACGTTAATGAAGTGCTTCCCTGGGTGGATAAAATGGGAGGAAAAACATAATTAGCTAAGGAAGGAGAGCCCCTCTGCAAGGCTGCCTTTGCTGCAGTTATTTCTGTCCCCTGAATCATTAATCAGCCTGGCCCTGTGCCAGGGAAGGCATTAGCCAATCTGCAATTTCAATGGCTTTTTGCTTCCAGTGCTAATGGTAGTAGCAATTCTAACCATGAGTCCTTTACTACAAAAATAGTAGTTAAACCACCTAATCCTGTCTAATACTTGTGACTTCACATTCTTTCTTTACCCACTATTGTTATGGGAGAAGGCTAAAAATAGTGCAGTAATCAGTTGATGGAACAACATATTTTAACCCTGGCTCTGGCTGTCAGTGGCAAACCTGTTGTGGAGGGTGTGATGCTTTCCTTGCTGTCAGCTGGGGAATGCATTTCCCCTCTCCTGGATGCTATAAATGTGTCTGAACACACTCAGGTCTGGGATTTTTTGAAATAACCTCCTGTGTGAGCTGTTCAAACAAGACAAACGCAAGCAGCCTCCCCCAGCTGAAGGAGGATTTGTTTCCATCTGAAATTTGTAAACCTTTAGTTCATTTAAAGAGCTTTAACAATTGTGAGTATATAAATCAGTCTTCAGCTGTAGTTTTTGGTTTTCTCCTCTCCATTTGAAGGATATTTCTTGGTTTTGCTGATTTTTGTTCTTCCTGTCTCAGCTGTGGTGTTCTTGTAGTAATGTTCACCTTTTTTTGAGGGATGTTTTACTAGAGAAGTGTTTGATTGGAGTACTTTGTTGGGGTTTTTTTTGTTTGGTTTTTAATTGCGAATTGAGCAAGATTTAAAATACGGAGGCCAAATGGATGGAAATATCATATTCACTCTTGCAGAGTGCACAGGAGTTAAAGATAATTATCCAAGGAATAATCACACTCTGGAGGTGCTCTGGTTAAGCACCTGGAACGTACAAACAGGGAGAACTTGGAATCTCTCATCTTGTTTCCCACAAACGAAGGAAATGCTGTTGGATCTTCCAGGCCAGGCTGGAAAGAGATTGGAGCAACCTGGGCCAGTGGAAGGGAGTGGGTGGAATGAGATGGGCTTTAAGGTCCTTTCCACCCCAAATCAGTCTGGAATTCTGGGATCTTAGAGCTGAGGAATCAGGAATTTGTCTCTCTGGAGAAATATAACAATAATATAATTTCCCACATTTCTCTGCAGCAGTGGAGGAGCAAAACAAGAGAGATCTCCCAGCAGGGTGGGACCTCCAGCCCTGTGCAGAGCTGGAATCCTGGGAGGCTCCTGCAGGCCCTCCAAGAGCTCAGCCAGCAGCAGGAACTTGCCCTTCCCCTGGATCTGTGGTCCCAGCAGCCATCCCTTGCCATGCTTTTGTTTGCCAGGATGCCAAAGGGGAGCTCTGAGTGCTTGGCCCAGAATTCCTGGTGGAAGTATCTGTGGGATTCCCTGGAGTTGGGCGCAGGGCTGAGGGCAGCACTGGGCCCTGTAATTTACTGCAGATCAAAAGAATATTGAAAGGGTCCATTTGCATGTTCCAGCTTCAGGAATTCTGGCTTTGCAGGGCCCCTCCTGCCTCAGTGGGAGCAGGAGGGAACTGGGGGAGAACAAATGCTCCAGTGTGAGGGAGGGAAGATGGATCCTGGGGTAAGGAAGGGCTGGGAAAAGGGAAAGGAGCAGGGAAGGGGAATGGGAGCCTGGAGGGCTGGGGCTGGCAGAGGTTTGCTTTGGTTCACCTCTAACAGAATTGGCTAAATAGAAAGAGAAAATTTAAACCCTCTTCAGTCACTGTTACCTCCAATAAATACAGGTATTTTATCTATTTAGTATTCAACATCAAAAAATAAATCATGAATCGGGCTTCGTGGTGCGCTTTCAGAGATAATTTAGATCATCACTAGAATATTTCTTAGCTCAAATATTTTTTAGCAGTATTTTCTAGATTCTTTTTCTCCAAATGAATTAGTTTTCTATATTTTTTCCTCCTGTATGCCTGATTGTTTTATTCCTTTGTTTAATTACACTTGCATTTTGCTTCCTGAGAAACATCTCTTGTATAAGGAGAAAGAAAAAGAATCCTTTGGGGTTGAGAGTGAAATTTAGCCTTGGATAGTTTGGCTGCCTATCTGCCCAGGTGAATGTAAATTCTATATAAAGGAGGATTCCTTAATACATAAAAAACTGGTGTACAGTCCCCTGGGATACCTGAAATGTGATACAGCCCTGCACTTGGAATTTATATGTAAAGGTCATTTTAGCAACCATATTTGCTTAATATAAGGTGCAGTATTAACACAGATTGTTGACATTAATATCTATCTAAAATTACAATTCAGCTGCTTTGCTGGCCGCTCTCAGGGCATGAAAAAACCCCTTGGATTATTCTAGAATAAAAAATATGGTCCTGGAAATCTGCAAGGTAAATTCCCTGTTGTTCTCATGCTAATTTGTTGTGTCTTCAGCTCCCTGTTTAGTAATCAGAAGGACAGTTTGGGGCCCTGGCTGAGTTAATTGACCTGAGTGCAGAATCCCTTTTGACAAGTGCCTTTCCCCCGGGCCTGGCTCTGCTGGGATCAAATGAAGCGGAGTCTGCAGCACCAGCAGCGCCTGGCTCCTGGCTGGGCTGGGCTTTGGGGCTGCTGTCCCAGCTTTGGGGAATCCTGGAGTTCAGTGGTTTCGTGGAATCTCAGAGGGTTTGGTTTGGAAGGGACCTTTGAGGATAATTCAGAGCCACCCCAGGCCTGGCAGGGCCCCCTCCCAGTGTCCCAGTGTCCAGCCTGGCCTTGGGCACTGCCAGGGATCCAGGGGCAGCCACAGCTGCTCTGGCAATTCCAGCCCAGCCCCTGCCCACCCT
>VZUI01060969.1:0-23576 GCA_013401135.1 Cettia cetti
CCCCCCCCCCCCCCCCGCCCCGCTGTTAAAACAAAAATAATTATGTGTATATATATGTACACATACATATCTCTGTGTATAAAACTGAAAGAAAAGGAGGGGAAATGAGGAAAAGCTTTCCCTCTCTGGAAGGATGCATGCTTGGTATGAATCTTTTGTTTGCCCTGCGAACTCAGTGAATACAGTGGCAAAGAGATGCTGTGGCTTGTGAGGCTTGTGCACTTTAAGGGAATTGGGTTAGAGGCTCTTTCTGGGGCTCTGGAGTCGCAGCTGGAGCTTTTGCTCTCTCCCTCCTTCCCTTCCCTGTTCAAGGCTGAGTGGCTTTATGGGACCTGCCAGCTCACATCAGAGGAACTGGGGAGTATTAATGCAGGCACCTGGGGATCTTCCTCAAGTTTTCATTTTTTCTTGGCAATTTTAACCCCCAAGAAACACAAGTCCAAAATCCCTCCAATTTTAACCCCTCCAAAACACAACTCGGTTACCAAGTAACTGAGTTTGCTTTAACCCAGACCTTCACGCTTGGCTTTGGCACAGTTCTCGCAGATGGGAAAGGATGTTGCATTATTCAATGATTTACTCACTTCCTATGTATGAAAGGAACTATAGTGTGACACAGATTTCAGGGAAACAGCCTCTTTGGCCCTCTTTGGGAGATCTGCCATGTGATTTGTAGGAGCAGGTTGTGGTCTTCCCAGTTGCCAAGGTAGTCAAAGAGAGGTTTATTTTCACATCTTGGTTTCAGCTTCTGCTGAGTAAATCTTTAAACTGTGCAGACACTTTTGAGTCAGGAGCATGGTTGTCTATTTTTTTTTCTTGTATTATTTTAATTTATTTTTTTTTAATGTACATCAGATACTTGAACAGGTGCTTATTTAGTAGACTGAAAAAGTCAACAAGTCCTTGATGCTCTTTTCAGTCAAAAGCTTTTCTGCACCACTGTGGCAGTAAAATGCATCTTAAAAATGACTGTAATTTCCTCTCAGGTCATGTTAACTTAAGGAGGTGCAAAACTCAATAAACACGAATTGTCCAAAATTGACAACTTGTCAAAAAGTCCAGTCAGGCTAAAAATTAATCTACGCTTCAAAATTTGAATTCAGTTTTCATGGACTTTTGGCTATGTCTGTGGCTGGTCCGAAGCTCTTTTCCTACATTATATACTACTGCCTTAAAATATACTGCCATGGTATCCTGATGCAGTGCTACTGCTGCTAATTCCTTAACAGAAGTTGGTATTCAGGGGCTTGATCTTTAAACTTGAGTCTGGGAATGAAGGCAAAGAGAAAGCAATCACCAGGATAAATACACTGGTAGCAAGATCTTGCCTTTCTGATGGCAGCTGTAAACTTCTATTAAGGTCATAAATTGTTTGCAACAGAAACAATCCTTTTGTTCTACACTTCTCATTGAGCACTGTGAAACCTTGGGATTAGTTTCAGTCACTCTGATGTAATATTTGTCAAATGACTAAAAGACAAATTTAGAAAACAAACCTGGACATAATCTACTTTTAATGGTGTAGAGAGAAAGAGGGCAGCTTAGGAAACATGGTTATCATGAAGGACTGCAAGTTAAGGGAAGACAGGTTTCAATTTGCTTCCCTTTTCATCTGCAGAACATGACTGGATCCTAGTTGGCCTTGCAATAAAAAATAATAAATCATTTTAATGATTAGCAAGTCAAACCAATTCCATGTTAAAATGTCATGCTCCAAGGTCAACTGAGACAACATAGCTTGTACTTCATGCTAAAAATATCTGAACAGTCATGGAAGGCGGCCAGGAAAATACTCAACCAACATGACAAATCCCATACCTCCTGCCCCAAATACTAAATCCATTACTACCATTTCAGGCATGGCCACCAGCACTCCAGATTTCAGCTCCTCTGCTGTTCACCTCCAAATGACTTGTGCCCAGCACAACTCACCCTGGTGCCCGGGCTGCTCCAGAGCATTTTCGGGCTGGTGAGGCTGATGTATGAGCAGCAGCAAATACCAGGGTGTGCTACAGAGTACACAGCTGAACGGGAAGTGTCAAACAGTCTGATGAACTGCTACAGTTTTCAAAAAATATGGCAAGGATCAGCATCTTTAGACACTACCAGCTGAGGGAACAAAGCATTCTTTTCAGGCTGGAGCAGAATGGCTCACACAGAGCCCTTTGGTGGGGAATCAATGGGCTTCTGTTGGGCGGCTCCACGCAATTGCAAGTTCTTGATCATTTCTGCACTGAGAAAGAAGGAGAAGCAGCAGCAACAGGAGACAAAGTCAAGTATTATGGAAGGACTCATCTTCAGCCAAAGGGATAAATAAAAAAAAAATTAAAAAAGAAAATAAAATCTACAAAGCAGTTAACACAGGCAGACAAAAAGAACCTATGCTCTCTATCACATGTAATGAAACGTCTGACAGAACAACATCTGCAGAGGGATCACAGCTGCTGAGGATGAGAGAGAATATGAGTATTATTTTTCAATTCTAAGATGTACTAAGCAGGAGTGCCTTTAAAATAATATGGCTGAAGGGAAGATTAAACCAGATGCACAGGGCTATCTGGCTTCTTTCAGGATGAAAGTCCAGCTGTGGATTTAAATTCAACACTTAATATGAAAATTGATTATAGATTCATAACTGATATGCATATATTGCAGAATGCTCTGCACAAATTACATACAGTGGAAATTTAATAATTTCATTGCCCTGTATTTAATGGAAACCCAAGTCTTCCACATATAGCCTATGAGTTTGCTAAACTAATTATGTGATGCTGCAAATCCTTGAAAGGCAACAGGAATAACAGTCATTTAAGCAGGAAAAATGATCAAAACTTCAGAGGCAAACTAGTAACAACAACTAATTTATACCAATTAAAATGTTCCTTCTGCTCTCTGCTTCTAGTTCAAATTATTTCTTGACCATTCCATTTGTTTACAGTATTTTAAAAATATTCAGAAGCCCAAAATATACTGGTGTTTTGCTACATTAAAAAGTATTTCTACCAGTCAAGAGATGGGTAGAATTTCAGATTTCATGACATAAAAATTGTGGACAAATATACAGGACAATGGACCAAAAATCATGAGTGCAATCATGAGAGGAATAGAAAGCCTTGATTCATGTCCCCACTTTACCAAGTGTCCCCATGTCAGATCTCATGCAAACCAATTAACCTCTTGCTCACATCTCCATCTTTAAAACGAGAAAATCCAATAAACTCCAGAGCAATGTGACCATAATACAGAACACTCCAAGATGTATAAATCAGTGCATTATTGTGGCTTGCACAAACATTTAAAATATGTTTTCTCCTCACAAGAGGCACTTGCAGTCTAAGTCAGTTATCTGCTGTTCTGTGCTGTCATTTAGGCTCAAATCACATTTGTTTTGTATAGGTGTGAAAAGCTACACTTTAATCTGATAGCAATTTACTGTTTTAGGTGGTTAAATCCCACCTTTGAAGCTGAGCAATTAGTCTAAGCTAGTCATCTAGGGTTTCTCTATTGTCACTGTGGGGAGATTAGTTATACTAAAGAGCATTACCACATCACTCCGTTGACTACAAAGGGATTAGATCCCTAAATTTTAAATGCACATATTAGGCAAGACGAATCCCACCTAAGTGCCTAAAGCAAAGGTGAGAATTCCCATGTTGCTGTTTCAGCATCACCAGTGTGTGTCTGTCCCTGTGCCCCACAGCACTGACACAGCCCTGGGCACCCCGTGGCTGCTGTGCAAGTGCATCTCAGACACCCTGAGCCTGCCTGGCACTTCCAGGTAGCTGCAACCTGCCTACAGGATGTCTGCAGCAATCAAGTTGCACCTGGGCAAGACTGCCAGGTCTGAAACAGACTAGTCCAGAGTGGGGGAATGAAGATTCTCAGAGGGCTGGAGCACCTCTCCTATGAAGACAGGCTGGGAGATCTGGAGTTGTTTCCTCATGGAGAAGAGAAGGCTCCAGGAAGATCTTATAGCACCTTCCAGTGCCAGAGGGGGCCCACAAGAAATCTGGAAAGGGACTTTAAGCAAGGACATGTTGTGCTGAGACAAGAGAGAATGGTCTTGCGTGGAAAGAGGGCAGGTTTAGATTAGCTATTAGGATGATATTTTTTACTGTGAGGGTGGTGAGGCACTGGAACAGGTTTCCCAGAAAAGTCAGTGGCTGCCCCATCCCTTGAATTGTTCAAGGCCAGGCTGGATATGGCTCTGAAGAACCCAGTCTAGTGGAAGGTGTCCTTGTACATGGCAGAGTAGTGGAACATGATGATCTTTAAGATCCTTTAAAACCCAAACCATTCTGTGACTCTATATATTACACTTATGCAAAGTTTGAAGTAGAAAGGAAATTGGCCTCAGCTTCAGAAGTGGAATCTTTCCAGCATACTTTCAGAAAGCAGACAGTTCATTTAGTTATCTTCTCCTAAAATCTAGAATAATGAGTAACTCATTCCCTGCAGCTTTTGTGTTATTGGAAATAGTGGAACATAAACCCAGGTATTATTGTTAGAATCATTTTACTCTGGATCACTTAATTGGTGAATGTGGATAGCAAAGAATTGGCTGTAACTCAAAAGGCTGTATCTCATCATGCTTTACCGCTGCTCTAATTGAAATTTTTGTTCATTTTTACCTGGAACAGATAATCACACTTTTGTCTCTGCTTCCTCTGTTGATTTTGGGTTTTGATTATACAGCCTTTAACATAGTTGCAGATGGGAGATCAATTGTTGTCCTCAGCTCCAGTGATCAGACATCTAGGCTATTATTTTTATCAGGAGAGCAGAAACACTGACATTTGCTATTTGCATTATGCACATACATACAGGTGGAAACATTCCTTTGCTGTTCCAGGCTATGAAAACCCAAGTCACAGAGACTCAGATTCTCACCTCTAAGTATTTAAATGAAATTTCATGATGAAACCATATTAATCTGCTTTAGAGCCATTCATGTAGAAGTGGCCAGAGCTTCAGAACAGGTAGTATCTCTATATACCTTCTGTGTTTTGAACATATGCACAGTACCTTTGTGCTCAGGAAAATAAAGATAAGTTTCAAGCTTTGGCAGTAAAGATACAACAAATAACTTTTTTTTTTTTTTTTTTTTTTTTTTTTTTTTTTCCAACATAACTGGTCTAAAATTTCCCCCATCTCCTTTTGTCTGTTTTGGTAGATATTTTAGATTGTATGCCTAGATTTTCTGTCTGAGTCCTAGGGGTGGCAGTTACTGTTGTTCTGCATGATGCAAAAGGTCTTTTCTAATGTTTTTCACTTGGAAGTATCCAAAGAGCATCATGAAAATTAAATAGCACAGACAAAAAACACGGGAGGAAAAAATGGTGCATAAATGCTGAAGCTTAATACTTGGGCAGCAGGGGGATAAAAAGTTTTGCATTTAAAGTGTATAACAGGACTGATACCACTGCTTGTCTGTAATAGAAAGGGTGTGTGCTGCCTCCCCCGAGCATTCAGCAGCATGGACTCTGCATCTCAGCATCTGGGAGACAGAAGGAACAAACCTTTCCTACTTACCTAAAAGATGTGCTCCATTGCTTCCCTCACCCGTGTCAGGGTAGGGGGCAAAACTCAGTTTGTGCAGTTCAAAATTCTGACAGAGAGATGCACTTCAGTGTGTTTCTTAAAGACAATACATCACTGGAAACAACTTACAACTGACCAGGCTGCGGTTGCAGATATGGCTACTCTACAAAGGAAATAAAGTATTTGGAAAGTTCTACATGTTGTAAGAACATCTGGCCTGCAACTAAAGGGAAGGAGGGGAAAGCTGATCAAAAGAGTGAAGACTAACAGAAGAGGCAACAGAGCACCAGATCTGAGAGAAAGAGAGAGAAAAGGCAGAGAGAGAACAAACGCAGCTGGTTACAGAACCATTTATTTTCTGCTTTAATTTAAGATCTATTTAAAGCATAACCAGAACCTGCTCTGTCTAAACAGGAATATCTTTATTTTGCACTTGTAGTAATGCCAAGATCATGACTTTAATGATGTGGGATATCAAGGACCTCGAGTTCTTGGGAGCAGAATATAAAGAAAGTGAGCTTGCACAATATATACAAATGTATGAGCTGTTTGTATTAACACATATCAATGAACATGAAAAATGTTAACAATTACAGATGAGAATTTAATGGCTACTCATCCTCTTAAGCTAAAATTAGAACTAGAACCACATTTAACATTTCTATTGAACCTATTTTAAAATGATCTTATGGTGCTCTGCACAGAAGGTTCATTTCACACATCCATGAAATGCATCCAACAAGTAGGGATGAAAGTGGATATTTAAAAACAAGCTCTCACCAAAGAGAGTGATGCTGAACAGAAACTCACATGCAAGTAAAAAAGGGAAAGGAGTCTAATTTCTGAGAACTGGCATCTAGACAAGTGAATGCATCTACCAAGAGAACATCTGGGAATGAATGAGAAGTGGACCTTACACTATCCAACATGAAATAAAAGCTTATGGGGAAAACTCATCTTCCACCAATTTTCCTGAAAAGGTAGGTAATATGGCATTGTCTTGTGTGGAAGGGAAACAAACTGAAACTTGAATATTTCCAATCAGATTATTTGATCTTTGGTTGTAAATACTGTTGAAAACACTTGATTCATTACCTGGTAATAGTCAGATTTTCGATTTAAAGGGAAGGGAAGGGAAGGAAATGTATCACTTCTATAGAGCTGCCATAAAAATAAAACTAATAGCCACAAAATGTTTACTATTTTAAAAATGAATTAACACAGACTCTTGTTTCCTCAGCTGTTATCCTCACTAATCAGTTTTATTTTATTACTGAAAAATAAAACTGCACTTTTTTAATACTTTAAACTCTCTACCTAACATTTTTTGTTCAAAGGATACTCTTCCTTTCTTCCTTTTTTGTCTTTAAAAATCTATTAGCATTGATGAAAATGAAAGAGCTAGGATATAAATCTTCAGTTAGATTTACAACACATTTTTCTTTGACCTTTCTCATGTCATCTGACACTTGACAATTTTGTGCAAGTTGTTAAAAATGACTAGTGATTTTTCGTGATTCTAAGTGCCCAAACTCAGAGAGTTTTGTAGGGCCTGTAATTCAGAGCTAAGATCTTGGTTTGTGGGAAGAAATAAATCAGACTCTGTGAAAACACCCAGAAGATTTCAAAACCTTTGAAGAAGATTCTGCACAAACTGAGATTCTAAGGCTGAGGAAATCCTTAAAATGTCAGAGCACAAATTTTTGAAGAAGAAGGTATCTTTATTTTTTAAAAATAGTATCTTTACAGAAGATCTTTATGAGGGTATCAAATGCACCCTCAGTATGTTCGCAGACGGCGCTGAGTTGGGTGGGAGTGTTAATCTGCTGGAGGGTAGAAATACAGAGCCTGGGCAGGCTGGATTGGTGACCCAATTGTATGAGATTTGACAAGGCAAAGTGCAGGGTCCTGTCCTTGGGTCACAACAACCCCACACAGTGCCACAGACATGGGGAAGAGTGGCTGGAAGACGGCGCAGTGGAGAAGGACCTGGGTTTGCTGATCAGCAGTGGCTGAACATCAGCTGGACTGTGCCCAGGTGGCCAAAAAGGCCTGGGGCATCCTGGCTGTGTCAGCAACAGTGTGGCCAGCAGGACCAGGGAAATGCTTGTCCCCTTGTGCTCAGCACTGGTGAGGCCACACCCTGAATCCTGTGGTCGGTTTTGGGTTCCTCATGACAATAAAGACTTTGAGGGGCTGGAGCATGTCCAGAGAAAGGAACTGAGCTGCAGAAGGGTCTGGAGCACAAGTCCTGCGAGGAGCAGCTGGGGGAGCAGGTGGTATTTACTGGAAAGAAAAGGAGGTTTAGGGGTGACTTTGTCACTCCACAACTCCCTGACAGGAGGGTATAGCCAGGTGGGGGTCAGGCTCTTCCCCCAAGTAAGAAGGAACCTTGATGACAAAACAGCCTCATGTTGTACAAGGGGAGGTTTAGATTGGATAGTAGGAAAAACTTCTTCACAGAAAGAGTTATCATTCGATCAGGCTCTCCAGGGGAGTGGTAGTCACCATCTCTGGAGGGATTTAAAAGACATAGACATGTGGGATTTGGGGACATGGTTTAGTGGTGGGCTTGGCAGTGCTGGGTTAATGCTCTGATTCAATTATCTTTTCCAACCTATATAATTCTGATTCTAAAGTCAATTTTGCTTTTATTAGTCTGTCATACAACTAAAAAATTAAACATACATTTTTTTAATAGTGGGCTAACTAGTGAATATTGTTTAAGGATATCTTGCTGAGATGGAGTGTCAAGATACCAAAACCTCACTGAAGCAATGGAAGCAACACAAGAAGTCAGGAAAGTCCATTCACAAATAGCTTTTTGTCATGGCAGGTAGGCTGTGCACAGTAGCTTGAATCTTTCAGTGGATGATGTAAATGTATCCTAAGCCACAGCGTAAGAAGAGCTCAAGAAAAACTAAGCTCTCTCATAAAGATATGCTCCCAGTTTGTGATCAAACTGGATCCTAATTCTGACTCTCAGAGTGGTGTATTTGCATGCCAAAAGTCTTCGTGTAGCCAGTTCCTTCATACATGCTTTGATCTGATTAATGTCATTTAAGTTTGAGAACTTAACAAAAAAGCCCAAAAGCATAATCAATCCCCTTTGACTTCCAATTCAATTCCAGTTCAACTCACCATGGATCTCCCTCTGAAGAGGCAAGAAGCATAGGTGAACTAGGGTGAACCTCAGCATCTCAGCTGAGCATAAATAGCTGAATGTGAGGCCTCTATGTCTACTTCGTCTAACAAATTCTCTTTCTGGATAATATTTAGGCAATGGTTGCAGACATGGCCCTGGCATCCTGTCTTAAAATAAGCTGAGCAGTGCTGCCCCTGGTTCTTTCTAACCCTGCTGCAGCAAAGATATGTATGAACCACAGATGGACAAGTGGCAGCTCCAAAGACCCTTGGGATTACCCTCTGCAAAAAAACAGGAAATACAAGAGACTCAGACACCTTCCACACCACACAACTGATAAATGCTTTTCATTCAAAGCAAAAAGCATAGGATCAGCCATATACATTTTATGCACCACCTCACCATAGCCAAACACCACCAGAGTTCTTAGCATCTCATTTCTCATAACCAGGTGCTCAGATAAGACTCATCAAAAAGACTCATCTGTGTCATCAGCAGCGGGTTTCTCACAACACATACCATATTGCTCAAATGACAGGTTCATGGAGCCCCAGGAGACTTTGTGAAGTGAAATGGCTGCAGAGGGAATGGCTGGAGGCTTGAAGGGGCACACAAGAAAATGTGTATCTTGCCTAAATTCCTTCCAGTAAGGAAATGCTGAAAAGCTGCAGACAGATCTGTGCTTTTCGGATATCTGGCTGTGTTCTTGAATCATTTGGCACAACTCATGGTCAGTGCACACAGCCCTGTGGGACCCTGTCCACATTCAGCCCTTCAGCCCTTGGTGCTTCAGCAAAACCTGTGCTCTGATCTTTACTATTGCCAGGAAGTCTGTTAAAGTGTTTATATTTTGCAACATTAAATGCTTGGTAAATTGCCACATCATTTTGTTCTTTCAGTGCTCCCAAATCCACATCATTCATCTTTCTCCTGCAAGGCCAAGCCCTGCCAAACTTGCTGAATGCACTTAGCTCCAAATTAACACCCTGTAAAAACAGTTCCTCCCTTCTTCTCAAATGCTGTTATATGTAAAATCTACACCCAAAGTTAATTTCTTGCTGACCTTGTGCTGATTAATGCAAATTAAATTACATGCTAATTGCCCCAAATGGTTTGCATGCAGCCCAGAATTCAGGGGTTTTTTTTTATGGTGGTAAACATATTTGCGATTTTTTACACGATGGTTACATTAAATCATTGTTAGTCTTACAGCATCTTAAAAAGTCAGATGGTTTTCTGGCACCTTTTAGAAAGCAAGGAAAAAAATAACCTAGGAAAAAACATTATTAAGTTCTGATCCACTCTTGTAGAAACCTCACTTGTACCTCATGGGAGGAATATTATGGCTCGTTCAGAGCTCAGGCTCAAAGATGCATTTTACAAAACCTTGAGCCAGTTTTGTTAAACCCGTCACTCCCTAATCCCCTTGTGCTTGTCAGCAGAGCACACAGGCACTTGATTTTGGACGTCTGATTTGATAACGGGTGGGGGAAGAAGGGAGGGAAACAGGGACTGCTATTTTAGATAGATCCTACAATATTCTTGCAATTTATGAGAGAACAAGGCATATTTCAAACAGTGATGCTGGGCAGAGAAGCTCTTAGAAGGGGGCTGTGTATTGTGTTCCAGGGTATCAAGGTTGTTTTGGTACCAAGTCTAAATCCCAGTCATCAGACCTGATGTTTGATGGTTTTCTGGGGCTCTGGTTGGCATTTGGCAGGGGGATCAAATGTAACAGCAGATAGTGCTTAGATCCTCACAGTCCCAGGAGAGGCTGATATCTATACTACAAATGCAATTTGCATTTACATCCAGCAGTGGGGATAAAAAATAAAATTTGATTGATGTCATGAGGAAGCTAGGGAAAAAAAACAACCCTAACCATGGTGTTCTCCAAGAGAACTGTGTCTTCTTCACAGGCACTGCCATGAGTTGTCAAGCTCCACTCCATAGTTCATCCCAAAGTAGGTTTATAAGGTTATGCCCATTTTATAGAAGAAATGGTGACACAGAAATGTGAAAATGGATTGCCCCCATGCAGAATGGGGCAGAACTGAAAATTGATTTAACTGGGAGAAGATAGAAGCACCCACCTAAACTCTCAAGTCTAAGGAGGATTTAAGCCCCCTCTGTCCTGTCCATGGGCCAAACCATAAAAGCACACACCAGCTACTTCACATGCTCTCAGCCACACAGAACATCCTTAGTCTGGCAGGAGGGTAGGAGACTTGGCAGTAAATAGCCCAAATTCCACAATACCCAAGCTCTAAACATTAGATCATAGCAAGGACAAGGGAGGTTAAAGACACCCACTGTGGTTATTCCTATTCTACTCATCCAAGGGATGATCAAGTATGACAAACTGATAAAAGACAACACATATGTGGTAAACCTTAGTGGATCTGACATCTAAGAATGTTCATTCACTTGATTTTTTTTTTGTAGTATTTTCCATTATTGTTCCAATTTTGATACAATCTTTCCCTTCCTTCCCTTATATACATGTCCCTATTTGACCTGATTTTGGTAACAAGCCTCCTCCTTTCTTAGACATTCTTGACTTTGACTTCTGTTAGAAGCTGAGGCTGCCAAGATCCCTGCCCCCTGCACTAAAGTGGGTACAATTCACTTGATTTTAACTATGAGTTCAAAGAAGCTCAATAAGAAATACCTGAGCAATACTCCTCAATTCAGAGATGGAAGTGTGGCACCATCACCACCAAGAGCTCTGCTCTACAGCAGCAACCCTGAGGGGTGTGTGCTGTTGAGTAATAAAAAGTATTTCCTCCCCAAAGTGTCTCCTGAGCAGAGACTGTCATGTCACACTCTGTTAAATTATGTGTGATGGGTCTGTCTCTAGGATTACTCTGTAGAAGAGACGGCTTGGAGGCTGCCAGATTCATTAAACATCTTCAGTGGGACTTCATGGGGGCCTTTCACTTACCCTGAACAAACAACAAACACACCCTTTGTGCTCAAGAACAAAGGGAGTTTTTGCACTTTTGTTTGATGTCAGTCACAACTGGAGATTAAAGCTTCTGCTCTGTGGATTTCAAAGTTGTTTCCCCCCTCCAAAGCTGCTCCTCTCGCTTTTTGCTAGGCACTTCAAAAAGGTTTACAGCTATAAAAACCCAAACAGAACAATATTAATAACAATCAGCTTCAGAAATGCTACCGTTTTTTGGCATTTGAATGCATTTCACTCATAGATACAACTGAGAAAACAAAGTGCAGGAGTAACATATGCAGGAACTCTGTTATTCTTAATCACGTTGCATCAGGGACTGGAAAACTGGATTTGTAAAAAGGAATTTCTGTGTTAAAATTGAAGCATGGTAGGATCTGACCCACTGAAAAAATATCCATGCCTTCTGAATCTCGATTTGGGGAGTAACTCTTTCTGTTTTCCTAGGAAAGGATGCAAATTTATTAAGCCCCCACAAAACCCAAGTAATGGCTTCTCTTAAAGCCTCCATGCTCTGATGAGAGTCAGAGATGGATGTTCACTGGTATATCCTACAGATGGCTTGATTTTGGATGCCATTTCTGAACTGTGCGGTATGTACCTGTCACTGAACACCCATCTTTCAGAAAAAGCATCCTAAAGATGTCTAGGGAAAGGTTACACCTCTTGTCATCTCAGGGAAAACCCAACAAACATTCCCATCTAACAGGGGATCTTCAGCAAGAGCCCACCACCCTCACATGTCGCTTCAGGATATCTGAAGCGAAACAAGGAGAGCTGCTATAAAAGGTGAAGAAAAAAGAGTAGGTATTATCCAATTTGGGAAAAACAAATCACATCAGGAAATCAAAAGAACCTTTTGGAATGTCACAATGAGTACCCAAAATTAATGCTTTGATTGTACAGGAACCTCCTTCTCACCTCTGATCTGTAATGCTTAATAATTTTGAGAAGGAGCAGCAGGAGCGAGTGACTGATGGAAATTGCCTTTCAAAGCAAAGGACTAAGTGTTTGTACAGTTTATCTGGGCAAGAAGGTGTACATTTTAGCTCTCCTGGATCTAAAGCCTCTTTAAGGACTGCATGAGTATGATCTTATGTTTCTTATAACTTTACCGTAATCCATCAGTGAGGACAGAATGCTTCCCACCAAAACCAACAGATTTTATGGAACATGGTTTGTTGTTTTTTTTCCCCCTCAAGTAAATCTTTCTACATTGCCTTTGAACTAGGTGCCTGTTCAGTCTTCTAGATATTTCTCACATTGACACCATACCCCTTGTACATTTATTTTTTAGAGAAGTTGAGCCATATGACTTGTTACATGCTTTTAACCAGATGCCAGAGCATGGCTGTTCAGAAAACATATAGAAATGTGTGCAGTGATTTAAAATATGCCAAACTAGAGGTGAATAGAAGCACGTGTGGATTTGATTTCTCATTTAAAGCCCTTTCTCTTCCAGTCACACTTGAAAGTGTTCAAACTGTCAAAAAATTTTGATATTTAGAACTTCTTTCAAGAAATACCATAGGAAACTTTATAAAGCTGAGCAATTAGGGGATGATTGGTCAAATCCTATGAGGGCATGATTTTTGCTTGCCAGTTCTTGCACTGGTCCATCTGATGGCACCCAAGTATCTTATGTACAGCATCTGCATTTTCAGATTATGCTACATAAAGAACAGGCAACAAAGCATATTTCAAGTTCTTTGTTTGATTATTTAAGAAAAGACTATAAATTTAACAATTACTCAGAGGCCCACCTTGCTTCTGTTGCTGAGTAGTTTCAATATGAAATGATCTAATTATCACAAACAGCAGTAAACATGGTTAAATCCTCGATTTTATGTCAGCATACACTCCTTTGGACATAAATTATGCAGAAAGCCTCACCAAAAGTTATGAGCTGATGTGTACTGGTAGCACAATGCCTTAATGCACAGCAGCCCCATCATTAATATTAGGCTTGCTTTAAATAATGAAACAAAAATAAAAATGTTTCCCAGAGGACACAAACCATAAAGATGTAAAGTCGGAGTGTAGGCAAGAAAACAAGTTGTGTAGTTCAGAGCATCTTCATAAGCATTAAGCAAGCAGCCAGGGGATGTATTTGAGGGGTTTCAATTCCACGGGAGCTTTCCCATTCACTTTTGTGTAGTTTAATATTGGAGTTGATCATATTGAAGCTCATCATTACAATCTAAGGCAGTTTTTCAATATACAGGTCACTCATGCTGCAGGTTTCTTACTGTAACAGAGTGTCTTAACCTCCTTTTTCCAGTTCATAAAATTATACTGGGAGGGAGAGGGGGAAAGATTCTACTTAAAAATGGAGACAGCTGTTATAGGTGTGGGGCTAGGAAATGTTCCTGGACCTAAGTTGCCCACTGATGGCAATTCAGGGAAGGCAGATGGCAAGTGGAAGGAATGAGAACACACACACAGTGAGGGTCATATCCTGATCACTCAGGATGAAGCCAGGGAGGGCAGACAGATCTGGTAGGACAGAAATGCTTGGAGACCCCACCATTTAAATGCTTGCTGAGGTGGAAGTACAGGCTTGCCAGTAGAGACATTTTGCAAGAAGTTTTCCGAGATCATGTATGACTTCTCTCATCAGCTTCGTCAGCTCTCATTGCTTCTACCCCACTGCACTTCTAACCCATGAGCACAGGATACTCACACAGAATAGATGAGAGCTGGCACCCCAAGTTCCGTGTATCACCAATGCTTGGGTGGCCTTCAAGGTTGGCCAGGTGACTGTCCCCCTGGGCTGAAATGCCCGTGTCTAGAGGGCATCCTACTGCTCTCCATTTGAGCAGCTCTCAGGACTGGAAAGAAAATTTTGCCAAGTTTATGTGCTTGGATTGAGGTACAGCACAAGGAGATAGGCAGACAGCAGCACAGCATGGAAAATCCAATCCTTGGCCTTAGTGCCAGGCAGGATAAAAGACATTCTATGCCTTTCCAGAGTCTGAAATTCATACACCATAGATCATTTCAAGAAGTCAAAGTGTTCTGGCCTCAAGGAGAGGGTTATCTAACAATTCATAATAGTAAAGGAATCTATTCCATATTCTGCCTTTAGACTTTAGAGCAGTTTGACTTCACTTCATTGCAAAGTTCTTTGAAGCCCTTGACCTCTACTTTCTGAAACAGAGGAAGGCTAGGAAAACATACATTCAAAACAGATTATGATATTCAGCTGCTCCTAGAAAATTCTCTATGCAGTGCTAGTAGATCAAATTATTTTCATTATATCATTTGGTCACAAAGAATAGTGACATAATTAGGGAGCTAAATAGCAACAGTTTCCTTCTGGTAAATTTGCTGTAGCTAATTTTGTTAATAAGACTGATAATTGTTTTACGCTCATTCGATATGTTAAGTTTACCTAATACTAAAACCAATCAGAACCTTTAAATTAATTTTTGTTTCATTTCCAAAGGAATCAATGTCATTATTAATCATAAAAGGAGTGCCGAGTCAGAGGACGATAAATCTCCTTTGGGCTTATTTGACTTTCATATTTATGGTTTGGATAAGGTTATTATGAAGGAATTTTCAAGAAATGATTGAGAAGCAAAGGGAGGAGAGTGAGCTAGGAAATATTATGCGTGGATGCTGTGCAACTCTCAGCTGCAGAAGAATGCATGCAACCAGTCTGATTTCTTAAAGTTCTGCAGAGTTAAGCATGGTGAAAGTGTTCAAAACAAAACAAACTGCTCAGACTGCCAGGCTGCAGTATCCTAAGATGTGCAATTTTCAAAGATATGTTCAAGAGCGGATTTGCAAGAAAGCAGGAGAGGAGATCTGGGGCATAGAACTGGTGGGATTATGCATTCCTGGCACTGGTGGGCTTGCTTCTAGAGCATTTACAAAAACATTCACTCACACTGCTGTTGCCTTTGTTGCATTTCTAGATTCACTGTGGAAACTTATAACATAGCAGCTATTTGAGCTACACTTCTACGAGTGACTCTGCGGTAACGCGGTGAAACGTCCTGGATAAATGTGTCCAGATTTCACAAAGCCAGTGTTGCCCACATCACTTTTTACATACTTTGACAGGATAAGGTCAATGCCCATTAGCTCTGCAAGGAGTGGAGGATGTCACCAAAGTTGCTGCTGTCACCTTAACATTCCAGCTTGACCTTGGGAGGTGGCAGTCCTTGGTCCCTGTGCCGAGGAGCTCCACGCTCACTCACTCACTCACTCACTCACTCACTCACTCACTCACTCACTCACTCACTCACTCACTCACTCACTCACCATTAACTCTAGCCTTTAAAATCAGCACAAACAGTGCTTCCAGTTTAAGTGCAGCACTGGATTTTTACTATTGTCTTGAAAGGGAAAACACATGGCATGTTATGCTGAGATATCGGTAATCAGATTTTTTTCTTAGAACTCATCATGCTGAAGACTATTTTAATAAAATGTGAAAGCAAACCATGCTTGAATGTGGGTCTGAATCTTTCTTCCCACATCTTTGAATGTGGGTCTGTAGCTTGAATTCTGCCTGTATCTTTCTTTGGTTATTGAAGTCATCTCCCAAATTTTAGATCAGTGAAGTGTGTAGCAAATCCTCTTCTGCATCCATGCCACTTGAACACTGTACCCACAGAACCAAAGCAATAAAACCCAGACACCCCCTCACCAGAGTCTGTTACAACTGCCTAACATCAAACCAGCTTTCAGCAGCCTGGTTGGGTGGAAGATGTCCTTGCCCATGGCAGGGGATTGGGAACAAACTAGATCATCTTTAAGGTCCCCTACAACAACAAACCATTCTATGATTCTACCTTTCTATGAAGAAAATAAATGTTTTCTAAACATATATGATGGAACACTTTTCATTGATAATATAACAAAATGTAGATTATATTAAAATAGAAAAAAAATTCATCATGAGTCTTACAAAACCATCCTTTGTCTTTTCTCATATCTTTTAAGAGACAAACCTATCAAAGAAAAATGTTATGATAATGTATTACCATGCTGAGTTAATTGTCAGTTGCAAGTTACTTAAGTGTACCTTAATGATATGTTTAAAGCCTTATTTTCAACTCTAATAGCTATTAATGGTAGCAAGAGAAAATGAAACCAATTTTCTGTAACTTAAAGTGGAGCTCTATTAAGCATAAGTGAACAAAATTCTAAATATAACAAATTCTTTAGGTATTTCAGCTAATGGGAACCCACACTGTCCATATTTCAGTCTAGGTACATATTACTTCCCAGGAAGCACTTACATAAAATCATGCAGTATTGAGTATGTCAGTATCACAGAAGTTGGATTCATTACTTCAAATGATATGAAATCATTCCCAAAGACCACAACAGCTGAACTGAAGGGAGAATGAAATTCCCAGAGGATTAGTTCAGTATGAAAACCCAAGGAGACATTGAATCTGGTTTTCAAGGATTCCCTACTCCACAGACAGTGAACAGCATTTCATAGATAGTTGACCTTAAGGATGCAAAGCTAAACATAGCTTAAAAGTTCCTAATAGCATTTAGAATGTCTAGAGTTTAGGAACTCATCATGGAAATATTTTTGGGTGCCACAAAGTACATCCCCAAATAATTTCCACTTATTTCAATTGCTCTACTACAATCTTCTATCTGCTTTCAGACAAATGAGTGGGGTTTTCCTGTCTTGTGTGATTTAAAAGAATATCACAGTCTTGAATCATTTTTTGTCCCATAAGTCAAGCAATATGACCAGTTTAAGACAGAAAAATCATCAATCTAGCTGACCTTCTGTCCTGGAGAAGCCACAGATGTAAACAACTAATTGCAAGGTGTTTGCACATTTTTCTAGAAAATATGTTTTTTTCTTAATTCATAAGTCAATATAAATAAGATTGAACCCTTTCAATGGGAAATGGCACAGATGACAGCATGACATCTTCCACACTATCCCATGCTGGTCTTTCAAACCTGATAATTTTATTAAAGTATTTAAGTGCCCAATAATTTCATAATAAAACACACAGAGAAAATTGTTAGTAATGTGAAAATCGACTCTTGTCAGTCATTACAGGTTCAGCAACTTTCCTTTACATGACAAAAAAAAAATTTGTACTTTCATTACTGATTTGCTTCTTGCATTAGCACTTCTGAAGCAGGCCTGTGAAACCTAATTCCTCCTATTCCATTTTCATTAAGGAAAAAAATTGCAAGTCATCTTCTGTACCTTGGGAGCAAGGTACTCGTTAGGAAAAGCTGTTTTACTCAATCATCAGGTTTCCATATTCTTAAAATAAGCTACTCCTAAATCTTACAGCTATATACTTCACTTCAGTAAAATCACTCAAAAGAGGGAGATTTTTAATGTCAGAGCTGTTGCAGTGTTAAATCTTCTTTGTGACTATTCTGTTGTGCAAGATCCCAGAAATGGAGTATGAACCTCCCAAATGACAACACGTACTTTTGTTTATGGATTTTTAAGGCTAAATTAGGGTTGTTATTTCTTTGTTTTTCTTTATAGCATTTGAAATCAACCATCATATAGAACCAGATGAGCTTTTTGACCAAATATCTTTACATCTACACATCTGAAAAAACATACGTGTAGTTGTTTGATGCTGCTTGCTAAACAAACAACATAAACCCCCAAATAGAAGGTAAACTCCCCTGAACTGAACAATCCTGCCATGTGCACGTGGTAGGAGGCAGCACGTGCTGGAGGCAATGGCGGCTGGATGAAAGATTAAATAATGAATGTGATTCCTAGAAGTAGGGGCATTCCTTTTTTTTTTTTTTTTTTCTTTGGGAATAGAACTCCGTGTTATTTTTCTCATGCAAAAAATGGCAATATTCTTGGTGTATGTGCTCCCAGAATTCATTAAGATTAATGAAGTAGACAGTAGTCATGCAAGACTTCCAGCATTAGCTGCCAAATTGCCCTCCTCTTTGTAAGGAAGGTCTCACCTGAGCAAGGACTTGAAACTTGGATGTTCACATTAAAAAAATCTGATAGTTTTGTTAACCAAGCTTTCCAGTCCATTTGAGCTCTTGCTGGCATTAGACTGCAAAAGAATGGGTCAAAGTTCAAATGTTCCTTCCTATGGAGGCCTTTAGTAAAAGGAGAATGATTTATATCATTTCAAGACAAAGCAGCGTTCACATTCACTACTGTTATCTTTAAACCCTTGCCAAAAAAGCTGCAGATTTTCACTCCTGAAGTGAAAGAACAGAAGAGAGGAAAGAGGAAATGTTATGCTGTGTAAACAAATACTCTACCTGAAGGGGAATCAAAAAAGCACCAAAAATGCAGTCAAATATTTACACTTGTGAAGATTCAGGCAAAACATCAAATCAAGCTGTACTGTTAAGAGCCCCATTCTCTTCCTGGTTTTTTTTTTTTTTTTTTTTTCTCTTTTGCTTCCTTTTGTATGTCCTTTTCTGTTGCTCCCTTTTTGCATTGAGAGCTGCAGCTACAGAGAAAGATCATCTACAAAGCCACAAGAGATGGAGCTGGAGACTGGCTATGGATTCCAGGATGGCCAAGGATCAGCCTTGTGGAAGGAGTTCAGCAGCCTGGATGAACCCTTTATAAAATCCATTCACGTTCCTAAAAACACATCCAAAATTTTTGGCATCACTGGTCTTTGTTTTTCTTCTTGCTTGTTTTATAAACTGATTTAATTCTTTTGGAAACCACATCCTTCCTCTAAAGTAAATAGTTTGTAAGGTTTAATTTTTTTCATTGATTTTTGTTTCGTGTGGAGAATTAAGTCCCAAGTCTTTGGAGGTATGTCAAGTTGTATTTCAAGCAGACGTTTGGTACGGAAAAGGTCTGGATTAAAGGTGCCCTAAATACTATAGAGTGTTCTTAAGGTCATTCCATAAAGTGTCTGTGTGTCTGATAATCACAGTACACAAACACTCTCCTGCTGGAGTCTGTGTCTACCACCTAACTTCAGAGTAATTGCTCCTCAGCTGGGGAAGAAAGTGAAGCAAACAACACAGTATTATTATTATTATTATTTTAACAAAGAGGGACTAAAATCAATATTTCATAATGGTATCAAACAGTTCTTGACAGAGGGTTATACTCCCCTTGAACAAACCAGCAGCAGTATCTCAAAACGGCCAGAGGAATTGGTTTTGAATATATTTTGGGGAAATAAAAGAATAAACTAGTATTTCCAATTGTTTTCCATCAGAATCTATTTATTTTGCTTTGCACTGCTGTTTTTTAAAAAAATCACCAAATAATTAAAACATTCAAAAGAATATATTTAGAAGACTGTCACATAGGAAGATGACATCTTAGAGAAAGGGATTTCTCTGTATATACATATAATTTATAATTTCCATGCCACCAAGTCTGTCTATGTGTTTTACTCTGAAACAAAACCGAATTTCGTAATAAACAGCTAGGGCTAGAAAGAAATTTCAGTGGGTCACCCTTAATCCCCTTTCATCTCTCACCAAATCAGGCACTTGCTTCAAAGAATACTTAATTGCCAAAACAAAACATTTAGTAATATCAAACAAAGCATTGTGTTTCCACACTCTCCCTCGGGTGCATCGACAGCCTTCTGCATGTCTCACGGATTTTCAGGTGCTCTGACTGTCCACTCTTCTTAAAGATCACTGAAAGCATCAATCCCTCAGAAGATGTGAAAAATCTGAAAAATTAGGGTTGCAATTGGGCAGCCCTAATTAGTGGATACTTCTGAAATACTGGGTATTTTAGAAGTTTCACAGTAGTTGTGCGCACAGTTGCCACACTTTTTTAAAGTTATTTTTTGTTTGTGTTTTTTTTTTTTTTTAACTTTTTATGTTCTAGTAGAGGAGAAATAGCTGCTTTAGCAGCACTAGAGAAGTCAGGGTTGACATGGCTATCAGTGCTGCTCTATGTAGAAGAGCTGCAAACACAGACTGATCTATTTTTTTGCAGCATAATAGATGGGATTTTCCATAGAGCCCCAAGAGGCACGAAAGGAAACCAGAAGCAGTGACACCAGCTGCCCTACACAGTGCACACAAGTGCTCACAGCAGACATTTTGCCTCATCCACATTGTCTGGCCTCAAATCTGAATCCTCCCCCCCGCACCATCCTCTGATGTAGCTATGGCAGTAGCAGCTGGTAGCTCAACACCCCAGATTCCTCTTTGCAGAAGGAAGGGACGCCACCCTCTCCCCTTTGCCTGCAGTAAGGACAAGGCTAGCAGATTTTATTTCATGTTGCCTTGAATAAACCCACTCCTAGAAAGGGCACCAGCACAGTTTGGGGGCCTGTCAAAGTCCTGTGCTCAAGCTTCCCTATGAGCACTGCAAGGCAGAAAACCCTATTTGGCACTGAAATATATATAGGCATTGTTCCCACTCACTCACACACATATCACCTCTATGTTCCAGACATCATGTGCAGGGAGCTGAATATAGGTGTAAATTCTTTCCTACAGCTGCTTTATATTCCAAAGAGACATAAAAAAGACTTTAATGTAGAAGATAATCACCCTTCTCATTCCCACACTTGTGTGAGTATTATGTGAACAAACTCCTCAGAAAAATGTGTTATGGATGCTTTATGTGTTGAGCAGCTTTACTGTTACCCATAAAGCAGCTTTACAGCAGTGTTAGTGATTTTCTTTGGTATATTAGTTTTATTATTGTAGCCCCCATTGTCCCTCCTTCCAAACAAGGATCACCTTAAAGACCAGAGAGCCTACAAGCTTCTTTAATTATATCAGTATAAATAAGATCAGAAGTTTGTTCTGTTGCTTCATTTCCTAGCACACTGTCAGTGTCAGTTTAGGTAACTTTTCAAGTGATTCTTTCACAATGAAATTCAATGGACTTATTTAAGTTCAGTATGTTTAAATATGATACTTTCAAGAAAGGAGCTAGTCTTTTCCTCTGGTGTGCTTTATTTTTTAGTGAATGGGCTATCACACATCAATGGGCACACTTTAATGTTTTTGTTGGCAACACAGACAGTGGATTGAATGCAGCCTCAGGAAGTTTGCCCCAACACTGAGCTGTGTGGTGCAGTCGACGTCCTGGAGGGAAGGGATGCATCTGGAGGGACCTGGACAGGCTTGAGGGATGGAACTGTGCAAACCTTACGAAGTTCAACAAGGCCAAGTGCACCTGGGTTGGGGCAATCCCAAACACAAGCACAGGCTGGGCAGAGAATGGATTGAGAGCAGCCCTGGGGAGAAGAACTTGGGGGTGTTGGGGGACCCGAAGCTCAACATGATCCAGCAAGGTGTGCTCACATCCCCAAAAGCCAAACCTGTCCTGGATTGAATCAAGAGAAAACATGACCAGCAAGTTGAGGAAGGTGATAGAGCCCCTCTACTCTAGTAGGGTCTGGGCCCTTGAAGAAAGGCACATGTCATGTTCCCAAAAACGACAAGTCCAGAACAGACCATGAAGATGATCACAATGCTGGAGCACCTCTTCTATGAAGAAAGACTGAGAGAATAGGAATGCTTGAGTCTGGAGAGGAGAAGGCTCTGGGGAGACCTTATAGCACCTCCCAATACTGAAAAGAGGTTTGTAAGAGAGGTGGAGAAATACTTTTTATAAGGGGCATGAAGAGACAGCACAAGGGGCAGTGGCTTCAAACTGACAGAGAGCAGGTTTAGATTAGATATTAGGAAGAAATTGTTACTGTGAGGGTGTTGAGACACTGGCACAGGTTGCCCAGAGAATTTGCAAATGCACCATCCTTGGAAGTGTTGAAGGCCAGGTTGGGCGGGGCTTGGAGCAACTTGGGATAGTGGAAGGTGTGTGGGAACTAGATGATCTTTAGTGTTCCCTCCAACTCAAATTATTCTGTGGTCATATGAATTACAGCAATGTAATAAATGCAATCCTTTCCCTTCCTGTGATAAAACAAACAAACAAACAAACAAACAAACAAACCCAAACAAGCATTTCTTTCCTGAAAGCTCAGTTCCTCAGCTCAACCTCAGGAATTTATACTCCCCCAAAGATTCAAAGTTTATCCAGGTATCCAGATACTTCACTACCCATGAAACCTAAGGGAAATTATACAGTGATTGGCTTCACAGTTATTGCAATTCAACATTGTGCTTTTCAACCTCCAGGGTCTCAGTTCTTACTTGAATTACGCAGATAAGGTATACTGGCACTAATGAAATCACTGTCAATTTATAGAGATGTAAAACTGTGAACAGATTCTGCCCCAAACCCAACCAGCACAGAGACATGACCTATCAGTGAAGGTTGAGCCTCTACTTGTACACTACTGTCATTTTGTATACTAAATTGCTTTCAAATTGCAAAATCTCCATTTTTAATTTTACTAAGTTAGATGAATGCAAACATTTAGGCCATAAAGAGAGATTTGAATCATTAAATATTCTCCATTTGCTTATAATCAGATTGAGAAGGAGCATTAGATCTTTTGAAGCTGCTCTTAAGCAAAATAAGAATTATATATGTAATGCATCATCACATCTGATGGTTTATTTAATGCAGCCACTAATTTCTTCAAATTATCATGAAGTTAAAGAGAAAAACCCCAGTCAGTCTCCACTTTTTACTACGCACCTTAATTGCTTAATACTTTCAATAGTCATCCCCTAGAACTTCTCATTCCTACCTATAGCAGTGAGGAGCAAAGCAGCCTATATTAATCTCATTCAGGGATCACTTACTGCCACTTATATAATTGCATTCTAGACAAGAAAAGGGGTTTTGGAGTCTGAAAGTCATCAATATCTCATTTTTATGTGTGCTCCAGACATGAGGAGCATCACTATGTATGTCTAAGAATAAAACCAGCATTAGAAATAACAATCTGGCCTTTGGTCTGTTGCAAACCCTTCTCTGCTGCAAGGTCTAATTTTTGCTGTAACTCTAAAAATAGGTCCCTGAAGCACAGACCCCAATTAGGTAGCTGCAAAAAAAAAAAAAAAAAAAAAAAAACC